>PVIC010028185.1:0-23443 GCA_004025085.1 Thryonomys swinderianus
GAACTGAGGACCTTGCATTTGTGAGGCAGGTGCCATGCCATTGAGCTAAATCCCTGGCCCATTTGTAGATTTTTGAAATTGATCATCCTGTTTCCTTCTCCTCTTCTTTATTCTTCTCCTTCTTCGTCTTTTTTTTTTTTGCAACAGGGTCTCCCTTTGTAGTTCAGGCTTGCCTTGGGCTCACTATGTAACCCAGGCAATCCTCAAACTCAGGAATCCTCCTGCTCTGCCTCCCAAGTGCTGGGATTACAGGTGTGAGCCACCACATAAGCCACCGAGTCTGGCATTGTGATATGTGGTACTGATTGCTGGGGGGTGTGAGTCACCACACCCAATTTTTTTGTATATGGTTACTGGGGATCGGACTCAGGACCCTGCACTTGCTGGGCAGGTGCCAGAACCACTGAGCTAAATCTTTGGCCCTCTTCTTAATCTTTTTAAAAAATGTATTGCTTGTTATCAGCAGACTAGCAAATGATTAAACAACAATTGTCTTGCAAAGAAATAATAGGTGACTGATTACTGTGATCCTAAAATATGTATTCTTTGGTTATGTCATAGACCTGATCTCCTTGGAGGCTAAATGCATGAAAAACTTGGGACCTTCAAGGAACCTCAAATTTTGTTTGAAACACTGGTCATTTGGACATGTGTTGGGGAAGATGAATTTTTCAGAAAGGCAGGGATTAGTGTACTACAGCTTGATCCAGATGCTGTACTTTAAATCTGTATTTCATAGCTTAAAGGGTTATTTTGTTGTTCCTCCACTACTATTACTCAGAGCATGACAGAGATATAATGTATGCCTTTTTGCATTTTCTCCCTTCTGCTTCTGCATTTAGACCACCTAGTAAGGCAAGCAGTAGATAGGTCTCTGAGCTCAGAAGAGCTAGTGTTTGATCAGTGCTTTGATCATTTTAATATATGAGATGTGATCACAAAATACGATGAGTGCTTTAATTTTAAAGAATTTATTACAGTAGAAGGCATGTTGGTGTTAAACTCCCTCAAAACACTTCTCTGCTTCAAACACACATCCCATTGTCTTGCTACCTTCTGAAGCAGGTCTGGAAATCCTCTGTGATGGGTATTTTTAACTGTGCTCTCTTAGCTGTTTTGATATCCTGAATGTATTCAGTTGTTTACCTTTCATGTCATTTTGACTTTAGGGAAAAGCCAGAAGTCACATGGTGCCAGATCTGGTGAATAATGTGATGAGAGCATGTTGTAATGTTTTTATTTGGCAAGAATTGTTGTAAATGGTTGATCAAGGTAATTAACAAATAATGTACATGTTTAAATTAAAATTTAATACAGTAAAAAGTAAGTTGCCATTAATCTCTCCCAGAATACTACCCCTCCCTTTGAGCATACATCTCATAGTTCTTGGTAATGTCTTTTACTGTAATAAGATTTTCTCTAATTTTTAAATCATTCACTGTACTTTTTTTTAATCATTTTTTGTACTTATCCCCTCCACTGCTCTCATCCTTAAAATTTCTTTCAAGTTAGAGCTAACTTTTGGGTTTTTTTTCTGACTTACTTGTTAATTTGGTAATATCTCATTGTACACCAAGTAGCATCCTCACTTGAAGTCATGTTTCTGCTCCTGGGAAGAGAAAATATTTCCTATTCCACAAGAAGACAAGAATATGGATAGGGAGACACAGAGCTCAAATGGAGGAGGATGGATATTTATGATCTTCCTGTTATCCAAGAAATCTGCAACTATTGGCCTGCAGAGCTAGGTATTTCAAGATTAGTTATCACCTTTTCCTTTATTCCTGTGATATTTTAAAGTTTTGGAAGCCTCTTGTTTCTCTTGCATTGAATGATAATTTATTTCCCTCTTCCAACCAACTACCCACTGGGTGGCAAAGGAATACTTTAGAAAATAGTTTGTCAAAACATTAGGTTCAGAGATTGATGAAGCAATTCACTACTAATTGACTTAAATGCATGGAAAAGATTAAAGCCAAATGTATATTAGTAAACTAGGAAACAGAATGCTTTGCATTGGGGAAGGAAAAATGATTAAGGTAAATTTGTGTATAAGCAAAGTCAGTTGATTTTTCCATTTTTCGTGGGGTACAACTTTGCCTCTTTTATTTCCTCTCGTTTCCTCCTTCTTTCCTGAGTGATGAAGGCACTGAAGGATTGTTTGCAAAACCTAGTTGGTTTACCTTCAACATATCAGTATTACTGAGTTTTAGTTCTACCTTTCTGGGTTTTTTTTCCTCCTATAAGTAAACATTTAGTCTTTTTGTTCTGTTTACTCTCAAACTTCATCTTCAGGCTTCTAGGAATTTCTACAATTCTGTAGTCTGTGTAGTCCACATTCCCTCTTGAGGTAAAATTAAATGCATGTCTTTTGAAACTTTAAAACACGATTCATATTTCATCCTAGAAACTTAAGGCATTGTGCTCGCTTCGGCAGCACATATACTAGAAACTTAAGGCATTTCCATCAGATCAGTTACATTCAGAAGAGGGAAACTCTATTTAAATATTTTAAAAAATGATATTACACATAGTAATAAACAGTGTAGCATAAAAGTAAACATTTGTAGTAGAGGTTAAACACAGTCTAAAGGCAAGTAATGTGGGAAATGTACTCCACTTCATGTTACAGAAGGCTGAATACTTGAGAAAAACATAATACCCAGTATCTCAGAATAAGACAGTACTTATTTTTTTGTGTGGACAAAGAATCTGAACATATAGGATGAAAATGACTGAATTTTCTGGGATAACAAAATGAATGTTTTCTTCAGGTACTAATAAAGTGACATAAAAAGCAAGTTGCTGTTAGGATTTTTTTAGCTACTATGACTGGGCAGAATATCAAATAAGTAGTAAAACTGACATATTAGCTAGCTGACAAATTGCTTTCATTCTCATAAAACTTTATTTGTAGTAGATCTATACAGACTTTTCACCTATGTAATGAGATGAATGGTAACTATATTTTATTGATTGCTGGTGGGTGTGAGTCACTATGCCCAGCACTGTATGTGGTTACTGGGGATTGAACTCAGGACCTTGCGCTTGCAAGGCAGGCGCTGGAACCACTGAGCTAACCTGCCAGGCCGGTAACTATATTTTAAATTGCTGTCTTTCTAATTTAAGCTCCTCTCATTGAAAGAAGTGTTTATTTTCTCTTCCCTCCCCTTCTCTCCCCTTCCCCCCTTCTCTCCCTCTACCACTAAACTATACTGTCACCCCAGTCTAATTTTTTGATGTTAATGTGAGGGAGAAAATAAAGATGTACTTTATATTACCATGTTATGAAAAATTAATTCAGATGTGTGCTTTTGTGAATAAAAAAACTAAGATTTTAAAAGCTAAATTTTTGAGAGATATTCAGTATATTATTAGATATTGTTTGATAATTACAAGAAAAGTACCCTGCATTCAGTTGATATATGAAATAGTAAGTAGAATGATCTGTATATGAGTTACAGTAATGTTCTAATTTTGTCTCTGGTTTTTCAGAAATCTAATATATATTATTTAGTTATGGTATTCAGAACTTTGTTGGTGGTGACAAACTTACCAAATAAACCAAAGAAAACATACAAATTTATTGGCAGAATACTGAAGCATCTTACATAAATGAAGAACTGTAGCATATAGCTTGGCGACTTTGAGGAGTGGAAGTGAAGTGGACATGCAGTATTTCAAATGTGCTAACTTTGCATCTCTCTGGGTATTGATGTGATTCAGGCTTCTCTTGGCTCATGACTATCCAGTCCAAGGTCTCTTCTTTCCTGGTGTCTTAGTACTATAATTGTCTCAGTGTCATCCCTAGCCTAAAAGAAATAGTTTAGTTTCTTTTATTTAATAGTGAGGACCACACACCTTAATTACTTATATTCTAACAGCTATTTGAACAATTAATACACATTTTTTAAAAAAAGGTTTTATTTCAGCACATGCCTGTTGGGTATTGTATAAATTCTAAAACCTTACAATCAGATGAGGCATTCCCACTTAAGTTTCCTATTCCACATTAATTTTATATGGCTTTCAAAATCAAATCAGCTGCTAAAAACCTAGTTCCTTAAAGAAATAATGTCATTGAGAGGAATGTTTTGTTAAAAAAGGAGGCATTTGGATATAAATCACAACATGAATGAATGATTTCAGACTGTCAGTGGATTGGAGAAATAGGTCTTAGGAAGACAAATTAGGAAACAAAGCATCCTAAGGAAATCACAGGTATGATTTCTATGTATGAAGAATTTTAACTGAGTGTGGTGGTACATTCCTGTAATCTCAGCACTGGGGCACTGAGTCAGGGGAATCACTGTGACCTTGAGGCTACAAGGTGAGACCCCATCTAAAAGAATTTTTTTATTAACCATATAGAGCAATGCCATCTAAATTTCTAATATTAGCTACCTGAATATTTGAGGATCTCTATGCCCAGTGGAATTGTATCCTAAAAGTAATGGCAAATTACAGTTGACTAGATTCTTTTCTTAGTGGTGTACAGATTTAATGATGTGTCGTCAGTGGCATCTCTGATTCAAAACATACAATTTCTTCAGTTTTCATTAGCCTAAATATAGTGTTCTATTTTCTTTTGAAGGTATCTATGTTTGTTTAAATCACTTCAGGTCTCCTCCCCCCAGTATATGTATATAACAATATGGAACAGTGTTAATAGAGTACTGGTGTTGAAAAAAATAACTCTATGCTGTAGAATAAGGTGTAGGTAAGGTGTATGTTAGGAAATTCTTGAGGATGTAAATCAGGAAAACAAAATAGTCACTTCTTTCTGAAATTTCTAAATTTCCTTGTATTTTAGCGTATATGTATATTTTAACTAAAAGTAGTACAGAATGAGAATCTGTTCCATCATAGACTTGATGCTTGAACAGAGAGCTTGAGTAAATGCTTTATTGTTTCTTCCTCTTTCAGACATCAGTTCTTCGATTTTTTTTTTTTTTTTTTTTGAGACAAGGTCTCGCTTTGTAGTTCAGGCTGGCCCTGAGCTCATTATGTAGTCCAGGCAAGCCTCGAACTCAGCAATCCTCCTGCCTCTGCCTCCCGAGTGCTGGGATTACAGGCGTGAGCCACCACGCCCGGCATTGTGGTATGTGGTGTTGATTGTTGGTGGGTGTGAGTCACCACGCCCAGCATTGTATGTGGTTACCAGGATTGAACTCAGGACCTTGCGTTTGTGAGGCAGGCGCCGGACCCACTGAGCTAAATCTCTGGCCCGAGTTCTTCTGATTTTTTTTTTTTTTTTCCTTTTTTGAGACAGGGTCTCGCTTTGTATTTCAGGCTGGCTCTGAGCTCACTATGTAGTCCAGGCAAGCCTCAAACTCAGCAATCCTCCTGCCTCTGCCTCCCGAGTGCTGGGATTACAGGCATGAGCCACCATGCCCGGCTTTCTTCTGATTTTTTAATAGAAAAATGCAAGAAACATCATCAAGTTAACCTTGGAAATGTGGTATTGCTAGTAATTAGATTCTAATTGGATTTTTTCCTCTTCTCAATTGAATAGTTGCTCTTCCCTCCAACCTCAGGGGACCCAGTAAATTAGCTAGTAATCTTTTTTAAAAGCCTCCAGATTTTTGAAAAACAGGTTTGATTAAATAATTTTTTTCAAAGGTTTTTTGTTTGAGTCAGGGTCTCACTGTAAGGTGGCCTTGAACTCAGTGATCCTCCTGCCTCATCCTTTCGAGTTCTGGGATTACAGGCATGCGTCACCATGCTGGTCTTGATTATAGAATTTAAAGTCAATGTTTGGTTTTTGTCTTCTGTATTAACCAGGCTTGTCTGAATTTTTGAGCTGTTGACTTAAGTGCAGTTATTTAGAAGTACATGAGATAAATCACTTTTATGTAGTAACTATTTTTTAGTCCTTATTTAACATAGTATGTTGTCTTTTAAAAGTAAAGAATATTAAGGAATTGTTCTTTTGAATTTAGCTGAAAAGTTCGTTTCTTCCTGTATACTGTATATTTGGATAGCAGTCAACCTGTATCCTTCTGTTTACATGAGATAAATATTACTAGTCTAAAAAGGGTGGGTCTTTTTCTGGGAATGTGTTGAACTGAAATGATGTTCAAGTTAAGATAATTTTTAGTTTCTTGGCCATTTAATAATCTAAGGAGAACTGCTTAGAAAGAGGTAGGTATTTCAGCTTACCATATAAACAGAGCACCATATAAACAGAGCACTGTGGTGTGTGATTATTGGAAGTTATTTGAGTTTTTTTGGGCTTGTTTTCAGAAATATGAGTAGTTCCCTACCTAATTACCAGAATATAAATTTTAACTAGGCCAGTGAAAGAGTAAGCTCTTTTCAGTTCATACTGCCTCTGTTTTTTAAAATTTTGTCTCTTACTGTTTCAAATTCTCTCCTCTGAATGTGCTTCCTGCTGGCTGGAGGTACAGCTTTTTGTTTTTTGTTTTAATAATCAGGAATCAAACTTAGGGCTTTGCACTTGTGATGCATAGTTTTCCTTTTCCTTTTCCTTTTTTTTCTTTTGGTGGTACCAGGGATTAAACTCATGACTTTGCAAGGCAGGTGGCTGTGCCGTTGAGTTAAAACCTGGCCTAAGGTACAATTTTTAATTGTAATGATAGGAAAAAAAAATTCAAAGGTGTTTCTTCTTTTTGTTAAATTACGTGCTTAAAGGATAATCTGCCTTATTATCTGGCTTTTTGGTCCTTAATCATGCCCTAGGATGGTTATTTTTGTTTATGCCTATTAGTCTGCATAAAACCAAATGGAAGGAGCCAGGATTTTGAGTCTGTTTGCTTGTAGAACTGGAAAGGAATAGTAATACTATTAATAAAATATTCATGTACTGATAAGTAATATGCAGATTAGCTAGGTTGGGGTACTGATTACTCTTTTTTGTGTAGTTACTTCCACATTGTTCGTAGAATTGATGTTGTATATCTCAAATTCCTAGACAAAATAGGAAATATATACCTATTTACATATGGCATATGAACTCCTATGGCAAGCTGAACTTTAGACTGGTATTGTTTGTCCTGCAAAAGAAACCTCTTACAGTTGATAGAGGAAAAGGAATGTTGTTAGAGTAGGGCTTGTAGACTCTTGTGTTTTATTTGTAAAATTCAAACGGAAAGCATATTAGCATAAGTATTATAAATTTGATAGATTTTAGAATTTGACTAATAATGATTTCATCATAAAATTTGTCTAGAGGGCTGGAGATTTAGCTCAGTTGTTCCAGCGCCTGCCTTGCAAGCGCAAGGTCCTGAGTTTGATCCCGGTAACCACATACAATGCTGGGCGTGGTGACTCATGCCCATCAAGCCATCAATACCACATACTACAGTGCCGGGCTTGGGGGCTCACGCCTGTAATCCCAGCACTCGGGAGGCAGAGACCGGAGGATTGCTGAGTTCCAGGCTTGCCTGGGCTACATAATGAGCTCAGGGCCAGCCTGAATTACAAAGCGAGACTCTGTCTCAAAAAAAAAAAAAATTGCCTAGAACTTTATTTACCTTTAAAAAAATATTACACATTTTAACCCAGATGTGGTAGCACACATCTGTAATCTCAGAATTTGGGAGACTGAGAAAGGGGAGTTCAAGATGAGACTAAACTATATAATGAGACCCTGTCTTAAAAAAAAAATGCACATTTTAGGTTTTTGTTACTATCTCTTCATTAATTTAAGTATGTAAGAAATAGCTCTAAATTAAGACTTAACAAAAGCCCCTTTGGGAACCTATTTGTAAAATTACTCATCTTCATAGAGCTTGATCTTTTTGAGTCTTTTGTCCAAGATAATTCCCTTAAAATTTATTTTTCGAATGGTAAGAGACAGGAGGGACAACGTTTTTGGTTTAGTGATAAGATGTATATGTAAAGAGAGAAGTCATAAGGTTTAAGTTTCTATGAGTTTTTGAAATTTGAATTTTTTTTAATAGAACATCATATGCTTTATGAATTGGTGATGAGGACTGCATGAGTTGGGGGTAGGGGAGAGGGAAAAAGGCAGATGTGGCAGGACAATAGTTTACCTCTTTCACTGGAGCTTAACTGAACGCAAGTACCAGGATACTAATGAGTGTGCAGGAATTTACCTTCCCAAAGGTAGACCTTGGAACTAGCCAAAGGAACAAATGTCAGGAAGCCTTTTTCCAGTGCTGTAGTTAGGCCTTCTGATCTTTCCATAGCAATTATAAATATTGAACTACCCTTTGCCTGGAACTTAGATAAAATGATCCTGCTTAGTTTTTAATTCAGTTAATTTGTAGTGATTGAATGCTAAGTTTTCTACCTTTTCTTTATAACAACTGATATTTAATTTTTTTTGTTTTGTTAAGTTATTTTTCTTAGGTGAGAAACATTTCATTTCAAATGGTGAATCTAAGTGTGCTGCCTTAAAATTAAATTAAAATTAGATTTTTAATTCTTAATTTCAGTAGTAAAATGATACTTGTCTTTCACTGGGGACATGGAGTTATTAAATAACATTACAGATTAATCATAGAATGTTCTCATAATCCTGTTAATGGTTTATTATACCTGAGTGAAATGACTGTTGATTATAAAAGAGCAATCAGAACAAAGTATCTCTACATTCTATATTAACATTAAAATGTTTACTTTTTAATGTTAACTTTTTTAAAATCAGATTTTTATATGATCCTTGGTTTTTATCTTTTCTGTCAATAAAGGCATCATAGTGTATATGGTTGATACTACTCTAATCCCACCTCTTTATAAAAATTAAGGGGTACCAGTAAGATCTGTTATTGGTTTGATCATTTAATCTTTTCTGAGAACATAAGTTTTCTTGAGATGTGAAAAGTAATGAGGTACTTGTGAAGGGCAATCTTAATTTTTTTTGAGACAAGGTCTTGCTTTGTAGTTCAGGCTGGCCCTGAGCTCACTGTGTAGCCCAGGGAAGCCTCCAACTCAGCAGTCCTCCTGCTTCTACCTCCCAGAGTGCTGGGATTACAGGGGTGAGCAACTATGCCCAGCATTGTGGTATGTGGTACTGATTACTGGTGGACATGAGTCACCGCACCTGGTATTATTGCATGTGGTTACCCGGGATCAAACCAGGGACCTTGCATTTGCTAGGCAGGCACTGGAACGACTGAGCTAAATCTCTGGCCCATCGAATGTTAATTTTTAAAAATATCAGCACAATTACTTTGCTTACTTATTGGCATCTAAAAAATTGACTGTCATCATTTGAACCATTAAATGAAGATAAATGACCTTACTGTTTCAAATTCTCTTTTGCAAGCAGTGCATGGCAGTACATGCCTGTAATCCCAGCACTCAGGAGGCAGAGGCAGGAGGATTGCTGGGTATTAGAGGCTAGCCTGAGCTACAAAGTGAGACCCTGTCTCAAAAAAAAAAAAAAAATTTCTATTGCAGACCCTCTTTGAGAAATGTATTCAGAATCCTCACATGGTTTTTAAAAGAAAATTTAATGTAAGTAATAAGCTACACATTTTGTACCACTAGTATGGTTACAGAATTGGACAAAATTGGCCTTTTGTTCATCATCAAAATTGACATTATCTTAAGTTCAAGAGACTTAGTAACAGTGTAGATGTGATCAGAACACAGAGGTTGGCTATTCCTGACAATTTATTGGACTCCCCAACCCTAGGATGTTTTGTTTTGTTTTCTTTAAGACATGATTTTAGCTGCTTATCTGTGACCCATAATTGGCAGAGATACACAGCATGCTGATCATAGAGTTGCAGTGAGAATTCTAAATACTCCCTGTCCTTAGTGTTCCAAAGAAGTAGAAAAGATACATAGCTTGTTTTTGTTTTTAAACATATTGCTTGGAAGTCTCACTGAGCCAGAATACTGACTCAGTTTTATGTGTACTATTTTACCTATTTCAAAGTATAGTCATATTAAAGGAAAAGTTACACTGTTATTTAGCCCTGTGAAAGGATCACAGCTGAGACTAGGATGGCCTCTGCATTATAGTGATAGGAACTTTATTTTGTCCTTAGCTGCATCACGAGTGCTGCTGGCAATAGTATCTGTACCATAAGGGTATGCTGCTATTCTTTTGAATTGTTTCTTTATGTCTATTTTAATTTATACTCGTCAGCAGGGATTGATGTCTGAGGAGTTAAGTCATAGTTTTACTCAGTTTATAAATGCATCTTCCTTGCATGGTGGTACATGCCTGTAATCCCAGTGCTCGGGAAACTGAGGCAGGAGGATCAGTAGGAGTTCTAGGCCAGTCTGGGTTACATAATGAGTTAAAGCAGCCTGGGCTACAGAGCAAGACCTTGTCTGAAAAAAAAAAAAAAAGCAAGCATCTCCCCACTATGAACTAATTCTATCCAACACGTGAAAGAGTCACATATTTGAAAAAATTCATAGACATAAATGAAATACTAAGAAGCAGGGAAAAAAACCATAGTAGCCGTTGTAAGGACCCCCCCCCCCACCATGATCCCCATGATCTTCCTCCCTCAGATTGTGGAGTAGCTGGACTGTAGGCACATGCCACTCACTGTGCCTGGCTATAAAAGCTACTTCTTAAAATTTAGCACTTTTGAGTTATCACTACCCCCATACTTAACTCGTGGTCTGCATCTATCTGTGTTACGGCATATGTTTAGATGTTTTCCTAAAGCCTCACATGGTTGTGGGACTCTTTTAGAGGTGACTGTATCTCGAATGTGTGATGAATTTATGGTGCAATACTAGGCCTGAGGGAAATAAGATTAAGGGTGTGAGTGCTGTTGGTCCTAAGTAGTCTGAATAATATAGAAGGAACAAAAAGAGTTGTTGTTTTTGCTACTTTGTGGGAGCCATGAGGTGACACTCCAAGATGGCCCTCTGTTATGTGCCACTCTGCCTTGAAGCCAGCTAACTGTAGACTGAAACCTCTACAAACTGTAAACTATATAAACCTTTCCTCCTTAACTTTGAGTATTAGGTATTTTGACTCAGCAATGAGAGAAAAAAGTAACACTAAGATTCAGTGTATATGCAGTAAAATCCATTTTTTAATCAGTAAAAAGTAAGTTTCTTTAAAGCTTATGTAAACTTTTGAACTCTTAGTTATCCTGCATTTCAAAAGTGAGATAAGGGCATACTTTTCTTAAAAACATATTTCAGCAAAAAAGTGCTATTGTTTCCCCCACTCCATGCCTGAATATTTCAGGAGGGCTGATTTGAGTCTCTGTTTTTTTCTTTAATTGGTTTAAACCCGATTCACATGACTATAATCCCAGTGCTTGGGAGGCTGAGGCAAGAGGATCACTGGGAGTTTGAGGTCAGCCTGGGCTGCATAGCAAGTTCAAGACTGGGCTGAACTACATAGTGAGACCTGTCTAAAATAAAGAAAAAAAAAAGGCAAAAGTAGAAAAGCCTGGTTTATACTTATAATTGTGTGGTTTTGTTTTGGTGCTACAGGTCTAACCCAAGACTTTGTGTATGCTAATGAAGTACTATACTCTCATTGCTGAGTTATACTCCCTTTTTTCTTTTTAATTCTATATAAATTGTTAAATTGTTAGTCTTCTTTGCTCTTATCAAGCCCACGTGGTAGGTTGCACATATGAGTGTTAGAAACAGCACACATGAAACCACTTATTGGAGAAAGGCTTTTTTAGGGGGCAAGGTAAAGCTTATTCTAGTGAACAGAGACTGAAAGCAGAGGCTACAATAATAGGTAGGTTTTAGCAACTACCTGAGAAAAGCTGAGTTTATTATATCTATGTATAGATGAGCTGACATTGGGGGAAAGAAAAGCAGCAGTGAGTTGGGAGAGATTTCATCTAGGAGTAGATGAGCTAATATCAGGAGAGAGATTAGTAGCTAATTGGGAAAGGAATTAGAGGCCAAGGAATCTGGGGTGTAATGGTTATGACTGAGTCCAAGAACAGTCAGCAGAGGTATGTAGACAGGGAGATTGCCTTGTTTAATGAGAAATAAACTGTTTGCTGAAAGCAGCCTGTTTGCTTTTGTCCTGTTTGTGAAGGACTCACTTAGGTCGGTCATGACAGTGATCACATAAGGTATTCTGTGTTGGTGTTGAGTATATTCATTCCTTCTTGTCCTTCTTAGGGCATTCATGTTTTCCTTTTAGTCTTGTAGTCGTTACTTCTTTATCCCCCAAAGGGACTTCTGAGTATATTATTTTGTGTTCACCTCTGCTTTGAAGCTAGTTATGGTAGTAACTAATGTTATACTATTTAATTCTCAAGTATATTAATATTTACATTAATTTTAGGCTTATGTCTTACAATATATAAAATCATGTCTGTTATACTATGTTGTGGTAAAAATTGTTGTCAATTCAGATATCAGAAAGATTTATTGCACCTTCTTTGGTGACGAAATTTAAGAGTAACTTTCAACACTTAACTCCTGTTCCACCCTTGGCTATTAGTACCTAGTATATTCAAATATCACTGATAATTAGACCTTCTAGCTAATTGTTTAGCTTTAGCATAGCTACATTCTACTGCTGTAAATATCCCAGGTGATATAAACACAACTACTTTTACTCTCTAAGGAATACATGACTTGTATCATAAAAGTATACCATCTGGTACCAGAGAGATTTTTTTTTTTTTGAGACAGGGTCTCGCTTTGCAGTTCAGGCTGGCCCTGAGCTCACTATGTAGCCCAGGCAAGCCTCGAACTCAGGAATCCTCCTGTCTCTGCCTCCCGAGTGCTGGGATTACAGACGTGAGCCACCACGCCCGGCACCCAGAGAGATTTTTTTTAGGCACACCTTTTCATGGTGCTTATCTGGCAGAGAACCTTGTAAACATCAGGACAGTTTTTTTCACCAGCAGTGTTTCACATTGATATGGTTCCTTTCAATTGAGATAGTTGATTGTGGTTGTTAGGAACA
This sequence comes from Thryonomys swinderianus, assembly GCA_004025085.1. Taxonomy (NCBI): domain Eukaryota; kingdom Metazoa; phylum Chordata; class Mammalia; order Rodentia; family Thryonomyidae; genus Thryonomys; species Thryonomys swinderianus. The sequence goes on from PVIC010028185.1 coordinate 12,857, forward strand.
GGATTCATTGCTAGCATTGAAATTGACTTGTCTCAGCCTTTTTGTTAAGTCTGTTTTTAATTGGTTTGTCTCTTGGGACTTCATAGGCACCTGTGTGAATTTTACATAGATAGTTCTATATTAATGAATTGCTCATTTTTGAATGAATAAATAGAATAATTTATAAAATATGCCAGGTGGTTCTTAGAGCAGTGATTTCCTTGAGTTAAAGATAGCATTATAAATTCATTCTCATCCATTGACTTGGTTTGTATCTTGAACTTAATCCCTTTTCTTCCTGATCACCTTCTGGACATACATCTACTCCAGAGATTGGGATATTACAGCTTCTTCAGAATTTGCCCCTAGCTTATTAATATTATGGTCATTTTTCTAATTCTAATTTTTATTTTATTTTTTTGAGACAGGGCCTCACTATGCAGTTCAGCTGGCCTTGAACTCATGATGTATCCTTGACTGTCTTCAACTGACTGGCCTCCTTGCCTCCACCTCCCAAGTGCTAAAATTATAGGAGTGTACTACCATGCTCACCTAATTCTTTAGTTTTGATTTTCTGCACAGTCTTGTTTATTTATGTGACTTCATGTCATTTAAACAATCCGTTCCAAAGGAAAAATTGTGTCTGCAGTTACTGAAAGAACTTACCACAAAGAAATTAAGGTTGATCAGGTCTTTTATTTCTATAAAGCTCAGATTGTTGTCTGATGGCAATATGAACTCTTTGTATTAATAAAAAGGTAGATATCTTGGTAGAAACCAATTATTTATATAAATGATCTTAAATTAGAAAGTCCAGCCATAGTGTGTCTATGATCTTAAGTTTTTTAAGTTATCTATTCCTGTGCTGGGAAAATTTTTTTCTGACAAGCTATCAGAAATGATGCTTGCTTGCCTGAGGAAAAACTCCCAAATAGGAGTATTGCTAGGTTCCTGGAAAGCTCTGTTCTTGCAGCTCAGCAGTTCTGAAGGCTTGCTGAGTCCTGACTGAGTCCATTCTGCAGTTAAATATTGTATTATCTATTGGTGACCAAACATACATTGCACCAATCTAAAAATCTGTTGTCTTGTTATTTTTAGTAAAGAGAAAATTCATGTAGGGAGACTTATGTGGCTTAACTTAATTTTAAGAATATTTGCCATATGCTGGGCGTGGTGGCTCACGTCTGTAATCCCAGCACTTGGGAAGCAGAGACAGGAGGATTGCTGAGTTCGCGGCGGCTTGCCTGGGCACCATAGTGAGCTCAGGGCCAGCCTGAACTACAAAGTGAGACCCTGTCTCCAAAAAGCAAAAAAAAAAAAAAAAAAAAAAAAAAAAAGAATATTTGCCATTGTAAAATAACTTTCTTTTTTGCCAGATTTGCTTGTGAAATCTTGTACATTAACAGAGAAATTCTCAGGACAGACCTCATTTGGTAAGTTCATCCCCTCTGCCCCCCTACTTTTTCAAGGTAATTTAAGGGAGGTAAAAATTAGTTTGTAGATTGATTTGGAGGCCTGGTGTCTCTGTTCATAATTATTTAGATGATTTTTTCTATGTTTATTTTAATGTCTCTAAATATAGTATTTTTATTCTGATACCTTTAACCTCATGAGTTAGATCTGTGACCATATGATCATCATTTAGAACTAATCAGAAATATGTTGACAGCATACAGGTCCTTCAATATAGCAGTCCTTCAATATAACAGCATCACCCTTTGGAAATAAAGGGTCACCAGGGAGTTGCAAGGGAAGAGAGATAGAAGGGAGAGGGAGAGATTAGAAATAGGGTTAGACAATATATAAAGATCACACCAAACCCTGGGAAACTGATAGAGTCTAGAGGACAAAACAGACAGATGGGACAAATGCAAAACAGAACAGACTAACAACAGCAGGGCCACTAGAAATCATATTCACCCTCTTATAAAAGTATAGAAGAGAGAGTAGGAAAGACTGAAATGCATTAACTTTTGGGAACTGATACTGACAAGAGAGGATCAAGGAACAAAATAAGAACAAGGGTATCCAGCAGCAACAGGCTAACAGGAGATTATTTTCCGCTCCTGTGAAAATAAGAGCAGTTGAGAGAAGAAAAAACCCAAAATTGGACAGACTAGTCAATAAGAGAGTAGGGAAATGATGAATGAAAGAGAAGTCAGAAAAAAATAAAAAGAACAACAGAACAAAAAAACAAAGACAAAAACATTACCAAATGGGTCTTTTATGCCTTGGATCTGTTGTCTCTTACTGATAGCAGTAGCATTCAGATCGTAGTTGACTAGTCACAGGGAGGCAGTTGTCATCCCCTGTCTAGGTTCTGGCTATAATGCCTGAGTGGATCTCAATAGATTCTTGCAGATTTGAAGTCCGCAAGAGTCCAGGGTCCTGTAGGTGGGACTGACTCCACAAACTCACCAACGGCTGTAGTCAACAGGATTTCTTCACTCTTCCATTGAGTGTTTTTTTGTTGTAGCAGATAGGGCAGTCATGCAACCTTTGGACCTTTGACAAAGTCCCAGCACTGCCGCCTCCCTTATTCAGTAAATGGAGTCTCTGGGGCCTTCTCACCATGTGCTGGTCCTATGAGAGGTCAGGGCCCAAGTGTCAGTGTGGGGAGACAAGAGGATGGAGTCTCTGCAGGCTTCTTGTCCCATGCTGGTCATGAGGGAGCTGGAGAAAGGGGCCCAGTCCTGTGCTAGAGGCCTGCCTGTGCAGGAGCAGCACTTCCTCAATGTGGACAGAGAAGTAGATGGAGTTTCTGCGGGGTCCTCTTCCTGTGCTGGTCATGCAAGAGCTCAGGGCCTGAGTGCTGTGGGAAGGGGGACCAGTGGCCTGTCTGTGCAGGAGCAGCACTTCCTCAGTATGGGCAGAGAAGTAGATGGAGTTTCTGTGGGGTCCTCTTCTTGCACTGGTTGCAGGAGAACTCAAGAGCCTGAGCGCTGTGGGGAAGGTGTGCCTGTGGCCTGCCCACACAGAGGCAGCACTTAACTCAATGTGTGTAGAGAAGTAGATGCAATTTCTTTGGGGTCCTCTTTCTGTGCTGGTTACAGCAGAACTCAGAGCCGAATTGTTTGGATTATTATAGTAGCCTTCAACATAGACTCCCTCTTTCTTTGTTTCTTATCCTCACCCAATAACCAGAGTGATATGATACCACTTCTCTTCTCACAGTCGCCTAACAATTCCAGATAATCTGGGCCATATTATTCAGTTTACTCAACACTGCTCTTAAAAAAGAGTTTATGTTGAATATTGAAGTTCACCTCCTTCATATATCCCCTGTTTATAGAATTCTGGCAAACCAGAAATGTTGGTTTTGCATGAAGCTAAATTATCAAAGGAAAGAACAAATTTTAAAGATGGCATAATACTCTTAATAGCCTAGTTTTGCATTTCTACTTGTGCATCTTCCCCCTGCCTTTATTCTTTTTATTTATTTATTTATTTTAGATTTTTGAGGCATGGTCTTGCTTTGTAGTTCAAGCTGGCCCTGAACTCTGTGTAGCCCAAGATAGCCTTGAATTCGCAGCAATCCTCCTCCCAAGTGATATGATTACAGGTGTGAGTCACCATGCCCAGCACTGTGGTATGTGGTACCGGGAATCGAACTCGGGACCTTGTGCTTACACACACTGGAACTACTGAGCTAAATCCCCGGCCCTATTCTTCTTTTTAAAAGTCTAGGTAAGAGGGCCAGAGATTTAGCTCAGTGGTTCCGGCGCCTGCCTCACAAGCGCAAGGCCCTGAGTTCAATCCCCTGAGTTCAAACCACGTATAGTGCTGGGCATGGTGACTCATGCCCACCAGCCATCAATACCACATACCACAGTGCCGGGCGTGGTGGCTCATGCCTGTAATCCCAGCACTTGGGAGGCAGAGACAGGAGGATTGCTGAGTTTGAGGCTTGCCTGGGCTACATAGTGAGCTCAGGGCCAGCTTGAACTACAAAGCAAGACCCTGCCTCAAAAAAAAAAAGTCTAGGTAAGAGATATTGGTACAGTACAAGTTTTCAGGTGAATATAGACTATTGGAGTAATCAGGCAGTTCATTTGTTGTTTTGTTTACTACTAAGTCAGTTTTCTTCCTACAAATAGGGAGATCCATGTTGAATAGGCTAATCACAAACATCCTGAAAAATTATAAAAATACTGTTTTTTTCATTTGTGATTGATTTTAATTAAGGCTGTATTATTTTCACCTAAGGCTTATAATATTTTTGTATAGAAATGTTAGTATTCGATACCTTTTTTTATAGCACTTGCTAAAGTGCAGAAAGAGTTGTACAAAGGTGTTAGCAGATTTGGAAATCAACTTATTCTTGGGTGATTCTGGTCAGATTTTTAGTTCCATGTATATCCAGTACCTTTAATTAGGGTCTGTGGGAGAAACTTTTACCAATTTTGCCCTTTTTTTCTTTCAAATAAAAGACCTTACCATAAGACAAAGAAGAGCCTTGTCAGACACTGAAGAAGGGACGAGGATATCTCCTCCTAATCTGGGCCTCCTGTCATGGTAAGTAGAAGGAAATAAGAGAACTGGAGTCAAACTCAATCTGGATAATTTAAATGAACACTAATGAATCCCCAGTTACACATTTCTATTTTTGTAAGAAATCATTTCATTTTCCTAGAACTCTCTTCTTGACTTCTTTCTCTTAATAAGTAAATAGTAGTAAAGGTAGAATACTACATTGTGTGGAGCAGTTTTATTTCTGTGACTTGAATCCTGTGAGTTCGGTAAAGTCTCATAACGTCAGCTAGTGAGGCTGTTTAACACAAGAACACATGGTTCTTGGATTCTTTTTAATACCGTCTTTCTTAGAAAGCTGAGCTAATGGTCCAGTTCATTGGTAGAGTTACATGTGTTCTATCCACAAGGCCATTAGTTCAATCTTCAGAACTCTCCAAAAAAAAAAAAAATCTATGAAGCAGGATATAGTAAAAATGCTTTTTTATGTTAGTTTAGGTACATACTGAATTGTGAGATGATCATCCGCATCTGTTTTTATTGACAAAAATCATATTGTGTATAACATGTTTTGAAATTTGTATTTGTTGATTGGCTAAATTAAGCTAATTACCCTGTATTATCTTAGGTAACATACATTTTTTTATGAATTTGCTTTTGGACAGAAGTAGTTTTCTCCCTTTCCTATTGTGTCTTTTCTAAGGTGTATTTTGCTCTCATAATCACATCTCTGAATACCACTGTTTAAATCTTTGACTAAAAAGAGAATATAATGAATGTAACAGTGACTTGTAGGCCATTTAGGGTTCATTATAGACAGAGATGAGCAACAAGCCAACCACATTTTTATCAATCTCGAGGACATCTAAACAGTGCTTCAAGGCTTAAGAGAAATAATTTTCTGTAATATTGTCCTGTTTTTACCTTGTGATATTTCCTAGATCTAAACTCTTTCATGGTGGTGCACAAAGAAAAGATTGAAAAGACCATTTTAATTTCAAGCTTCATTAGGGACATGATAGGAAATGCTTTTCAAAATTAAAAACAGAAAAAAAAAATCCAGTTGTGCAGAAATGTCAGGGGAAGGAGAAAGGCAACTGCTCACTTCTTGAAGGTGGGCCATTTTTTTCTTAGTTTGTGTGCATTATTAAAATTTTCTGATTTTTTTTTAATAACCAAGCATTCAGGAACTTTTGCTGTCACTTTGCTAACCTGTATTTTACCAGTTTTCCAGAGTTTTAAAAAATTAATTGAAAAAGCATTCATCTTTTAAATGATACACAGGCCAGTGCTAATGATTAGCAAATACTAAGGTTTATGAAAGCAGTATTGAGGGTTTGGTGCATAAATATTTATGAATGTCATCTCTCTCTCTCGGATTGTTCCCTGTACAAGGATGTAGCGTCCTTTGTCTCTCTTAATCAGTTTTGGCTTGAAATCTATTTTGTCTGCAAATAGGATAGCCACTCCTTTTTTGCAGTTTCCTGTTGCATGGAGAATTGTATTCCATCGTTTTACTTTCAGTCTGTGAGTTTCTTTCTGAATTAGTTGCATTTCTTGTATGTAGCATATTGTAGGATCTTGTTTCTTAATCCATTCTGCCAGTCTTTGTCTTTTAATTGGCCCATTGAGGCCATTAACATTAATGGTTATGACTGCTGTGGCCTGATTTATACCTGTCATAGTGTTATCCTATTCTTGGCTTTTTTTTTCTTTGCTTTTCCTCTTTCCACTCAGTTTTGTGTCTTGCTTACTAAATTCACTCTGGTAGGTCTCATGAGTTTGTGGCCTTCATTGTTTTTCTGCAAGATAAATTCTTTAGAATGTTTTGGAGTGCAGGTTTTGTAATTGAGAAGTTCTTAGGTGTTCTTTGTCATAAAAGTATCTTATTTCTCCATTGATTTTGAAAGATAGTTTTGCAGGATACATCCGTCTAAGTTGGAAGTTGTTTTCCTGCAATGGTTGAAACACTTCCCTCCAGGCTTTCCTTGCATTGAGCATTTGCGTTGAAAAGTTTGCTGTGATCCTGATGGGCTTCCCTTTGTATGTGTTTTTTTTCTTTTTCCTAGCTGCTTTCAGTATTTCGTTCTTTTGTTGGATATCTGGAAGCTTGATAATTATATGTCTGGATGTAAATTTTTTAATATCACGGCCTTTTGAAGTCCTATATGCTTTATCGTATGTCCAATTCTTTTTATTTTCCTGTGAAGTTGTCTGCCATTATATCTGTAAACAGTTTTTTTGTTTTTTGCGCTGTCTCCTGCTTCTTCACTGACTCCAGTCAGCCTTATGTTATTCTTTGAGTCACTCAGGAGCTGTTGGATTGATTTTTCATGGTCCCTTGCCATTTTCCATAAGTTACTCCTTTCCTGTTCATTGGCTGTGAGCCTGTCTTCTAGGTCTGAAATTCGGTTTTCTGCTTCATTCATCCTACTTCGCAAACTTTCAGTCTTGTTTTTGATCATCTGGACCTCTGCTTGAAGCTCTTTATAATGTTCCATTGCTTTTATCTGAGTTTGTATGATGTTCCTGATCTGTTCTTTAATGAAGTCTTTCACTGTGGACAGCATCTCTGTTTTCATCTCAGAGATCAGTTCTGATTTCCATTTTAGTAGATCTGCTTTTGTTACCAGTTCAGAGAGTCCTGGAGATTGAGCTTCATTTTGCTCCATTTCTCTTTTCCCTGAATTCCCCTGTGGTGGTGATTTTTGTGTCTGGGTTCTTGAATTTTTTCTCATATCTATTGCACTGGTGAACGCTGTAAATCACTGCACAACCTAAGTGGCACTTACCCAGACTTGTGCAAACAGGAATGGAGCTCCCACGAGGCTTCTGGCCTGAGTCCAATGGCGGGTAGGCTAGAATCGCTTAGGGTGGATGGATGTCTCACAGGGCAGCTGGCCTGGGTCTGGTGGCAGGGCGGGCTGCTTGCAGGTGGCAGAAGTCACTGGGTGGGCTCCGTGGTGCTTACCCAGATCCGGCTGGGGTGGATGGAGTTCCCTGGGTCAGCTGGCCTGGGTCTGATGGTGGCTGGGCTGCTTGCAGGTGGCAGAAGTCACTGCGCAGCCTTCGCTCGCTTACCCAGACTCACCAGCGCACGTGCGTGTGTGTGTATGTATGTGTGTGTAACTCCCACGGAGCATCTAGCCTGGGTCCTGGGGTAGGCTGGCTGCTTGGCAGGCAGTGAAAGTCACTGTACTGAGGAACTCCCAGTACTGAGGGTTTGTCCTTCAGTGTATACTATATAGCAATAGCATTGTCCACTTCCTGTTGCTGCAGCAGTATGCAGATTGCCCCTTTGCTAGAGATATGCTTTGGAAAAGCTTGTGTGTAGAATAACTGGGAAGCTGCATAGCCATGTGTCTTTTTTTTTCTTAAAGCAGCTCAATAAAGGTTAAAAAAAATTCTTAATTTATAATTCTGCCACCATAACTCATGGATGTATGTATTTCTTTTAACTAGTCCATGTCATATGTATGTTTTATGTAGTCAGAATGACAGATAATTATTATGCATATTTTATTAAACGAATGATTTCTCCATGTTGATTCATTGGATTCCTGATGTCCTTAATCTATAGTTTTTGTGTAGAAAATTCTGCAGTGTTGAACTTTCTGAACTTCTTAAATTTTGTTTTTAATATATATCTCTGTACTAATTTGAGTATGATATCCTTTCCTATATTTTCTAATTTTAAAGGATCTTAAATTGCATTGAAATCTGTCTTTGAGAAGTGAGGCATTAGGAGAATATTTTCATGTTTTATTTGGATAATCTCAAACCTTTACAAAGAAAGAAATGTGCAGTGAATTCTCATGTACATCATTCAGGTGCACTATCATATCACGCTTACTTTTATGTTATATGATCCTCACTCCCTACGTACTACTCCTTTGGATTATGTTGATTGTATACAAATCCAAGGGAATTGTAAACAGCAAAGAAAGTTGTTTTTTTTTATTTTTTGGAGACAGGGTCTCGCTTTGTAGTTCGGGCTGGCTCTGACCTCACTATGTAGCCTAGGCAAGCTTCGAACTCAGCAATCCTCCTGTCTCTGCCTCCCAAGTGCTGGGATTACAGGCATGAGCCACCTTTTTTTTTGAGACAGGGTCTCGTTTTATAGTGCAGGCTGGCTCTGAGGTCACTATGTAGCCCAGGCAAGCTTCGAACTCAGCAATCCTCCTGTCTCTGCCTCCCGAGAGCTGGGATTACAGGCATGAGCCACCACTCCTGGCACTGTGGTATGTGGTATTGATTGTTGGTGGGCGTGAGTCTCCACACCCAGCATTGTATGTGGTTATCTGACCGTACTCAGGACCTTGCGCTTGGGTGGCAGGCGCCAGAACCACTGAGCTAACCCTCCGGCCCAGGAAGTATATTTTTGACAGCTTTCAATACCTGTTTTAAAAATAGTGCTTGGAAGGCTGGGTATTTAGTTTAGTGGTTCCAGCGTCTGCCTTGCAAGCACAAGGTCCTGAATTTGATCCCTGGTACCAGATATCACAATGCTAGGTGTGGTGGCTCATGCCTATAATGCCAGCAATCAGTACCACAGAACACAATGCTGGGCATGGTGGCTCATGCCTTTAATCCCAGCACTAGGGAGGCAGATGCAGGGGGATTGCTGAGTTCGATGCTAGCCTGGGCTACATAATGAGCTCAGGGCCAGCCTGAACTACAAAGCAAGACCCTGTCTCAAAAAAAAAAAAAAGTTCATGGAGCCATGTGTGGTGGTACACACTTGTAGTCCTAGCACTTGGAGGTTGAGGCAAGAGGATAGAAGTTCAAGGCCAGCCTGGACCACATGGTGAGATTCTGTCTTTGGGGATGAGATTAGGGAGTGAATGTATATGGACATAGTTTAAGACTGGTGTTTACTTTCATTTTTACATTTTGTGAACATGAATATTAGAAATAAACATAGGATTAATTGGTCAATAGTCTGTTCTCCCTTTCTAAATTTATCCGTAACGTTGATTTTTTTCTTAGCCTGAATAGTTTAGCCAAAAGCAGAAACAAGCCTGAAACTGTGGTTGACTGAACACTTTTCAGGATTTTGTAGATGATCCCTTTTATTTTATGAAGTTGGGTGGAGACTAAGAGGTGTTAGATTCCAAAATGCGCAGTAATAACAGGAAATTGACAATGTAGAATGTGTTTGCTGATACTAGTAAATTACTGCTTGTAGTCTAGGAAAAGTTTGTTTCCAAGTGTCTTATCAGATCACCACTTTCCAATCTTCCACTCTATAACCTATGTCAGTTTTGCTTCCTTGTTACCCACAAACTCACAGAAACTATAATAAATTTAGACAGTTAATTCAACTGCCAAATCCAGCTTTTTTAGTCAAGTATATTTTTTCAGTCACCCTGCTAGGAAGTCAGGATATAGCTGGTCCTAAGGGTAATTTTTGAGAATTAAGTCCATTTTTATGTGCAAGAGGAAAATATTTCTTGAAGCTTTACAGGTAACATGAGCTTTAAAGAGTATGTATTTGGTTAGATTGTAAAAAACATGTATTTTGTCTTCTTGGCCTAATTCTCAGTTCTCTTATGTTGACACTCATTCTATTTTCAGTTTTTAGTAGCTACTTTGGTTACGTATACATTGGACAAGAGTAGCTCCAAATGAGGATTCTAGCAAGATTGAATAGGTAAATAAATGGCTTCTGTCATCCTCCCCCTTTCTTCTCTCCCCGTCCCTCTCTTCCCTCCATTCTCCCCCCACCCAACAATGTTTCAGTTGTGAGCTGTTCAATTCAGTTGACAGACAACAGAAAATGGGATCAGGAATCACTTAGAAAAATAATGAGCACCTCTATAAAAGATCTTCAACACAGTAAAATTTTAGGCCTTCTACATTACGTGAGTTTAAAAGTTAGTTACTTATAATGCTGAGAAGGTATACTGAGATGCTGAGAAAATGTACTTAAGCAGTTTATAAGAAAATTTTAAGGCCCCCCTACTATGTTTTATAGCATTTCCTACTTGTCTTCCGTGGTATATGAGAAAAACTTTCCTAAATTCAAGATTCACCACATCTTTCTTCTTTAGGTCTCTTTAAGTGTGAGTATTCAAGAATGATAATATGGGGCCGGAGATTTAGCTCAGTGGTTCCGGTGCCAGCCTCGCAAGCGCA
>PVIC010028186.1:0-23384 GCA_004025085.1 Thryonomys swinderianus
TTTCTGAGAAATCTCCACACGGATCTCCACAATGGTTGCACAAGTCTGCAATCCCACCAACAGTGGAGAAGGGTTCCTTTCTCTGGGGGGAGCTGATTTTTAAAAGCTCTTTATATATTCTAGATAGTAGCCCTTTGTCTGAGAAACAGCTGGTGAATTTTCCCCCCAATTTGTTGGTTGTTTTGTCACTCTGCCAGTGGTTTCTCTTGCTGTTCATAAGCTTGTTAATAGATGAGATATCACTTATTGATTCCATCTGCTAGCTCTTGTTCTACCCAACCTGTTTTCCTCAGATTTTGTATTTTTGTTTTAATATTTAGGTCTCTAATCCATTTTAATTTTAGTTTAATGCATAGTGAAACAGATAAGTCTAGCATCAGCCTTTGGCAGGTTGAAATGCAGTTTTTCCAGCACGATTTATTAAAGAGTCTGTCTTTCCTCTAAAAGGTGTTTGAATTCTTTGTTGAAGATGAGGTTGCTTAGTATGTCTGGAGTTGTTTCTGGACCTTCTAGTCTTTTCCATTGATCTTCAGGTCTGTTACTTTGCCAATACCATACTTTTTTTTTTTTAAAAAAACCACTGTGGCTTTTTGGTATAGTTTCAAGTTGGGGATAGTAATACCTCCTGCCATATCCTTGTTGCCTCGAATTGCTTTTGCTATTTTAGAACTCTTGTGGTTCCAGACGGATTTTTGTATTATTTTTTCTAGATGTGTGAAATATGCTGTTGGTATTTCAATCAGGATTACAATGAATCTGTATAGTTGTGGCAGTATAGCCATTTTGATGATATTGGTGCTTCCTATCCAGGAACAGAGAATGTCTTCCCATTTTCTGATATTCTCTTCAATCTCCTTTTCCAGAGTGCTGCTGTTTTCATAGTAGAGATCTTCCACATGTTTTGTTAGGTTTAGTTGTAAATATTTCGTTTTTTGGATGCTATTTTGAAAGGAATTGACTCCCCAATTTCTTTATCAATGAATCTCTTTTTTTCTGTGTACAAAGGCTTTTAATTTTTGAGCACTGACCTTGCATCCAACTACACTACTAAATGGAAAACATAGAAGAAATGGATAGATTCCTAGGTACACATGAAATTCTAAAGTTGAAGGAAAAAGATATAAAAATGTTAAACACCCAAAAATCAACCTGTGAACTTGAAAATGTAATGAAAAATCTACCAACAAAGAAAAATCCTGGTCCTGATGGCTTTACTGTTGAATTCTGTTTAAAGAAGACTTAATGCCTCTACTTTTCAAACTCTTTAATGAAATCAAAAGGGAAATAATACTCTCAAATTCATTCTTTGAAGCAGCCATTGCCTTGATTTCAAAAGCAGAGAAAGATCCAACCAAAGAAGGCCAATCTCCGTAATGAATGTTGATGCCAAAAACCTCAATAAGAGAACAGAAAAAGAGAAAACAGAGGGTCATCAAAGTTCATCAAGAAGATCGTACACCTTGAGCAAATTGGATTCATTCCTGAGATGCAAGGATGGCTCAACATACATAAATCAATAAACATAATACAGTATATTAACAGAGTGAATGATAAGAAGCAAATGGTCGTCTCAATAGGTGCAGAAAACCATTTGACAAAATCTAACACCCATTCATGATCAAAACCCTCCAGAAAATTGGAATAGATGAACTTTATCTCAACCTAATAAAGCTATTTATCAGAAACCAACAGCCAGCATCATACTAAATGATCAAAAACTGGAGCTTTTCACATTAAAATCAGAAACAAGACAACAATGTCCACTATCATCACTCCTGTTTAATATAGTGTTGGAAATAGCCTTAGCAATTAGATAAGAGAAAAAATAAAAGGAGTAAAGATAGGAAAGGAAGAAGTTAAACCATTATTATTTGCTGATGACATGATATTCTTTATGGAAGAACCTAAAAACTCAACCAAAAGATGGCTAGACTGGTTTTTATTTCTTTAGTGAGAGGATATTTCATAGATATGCCCATTTCCTGGAGAAAGAGAAAGCATGAGATCAGCTACTTAAATTTCTGTTGAATTATATTTGGGAGTTTTTGTTGTTTCTGTTATTGGTGCTGTTATTTGTTTTTCTTTTTGATATAAGAGTCTCATTATGTAAGTTCATGCTAGCCTTGAACTCACTATGTAACCCAGCCTGGCCTCAAACTTGTGATCCTCCTGCCTCAGCTTCCTGAGTGCTGAGATTATAGGCATGAACCACCACAACTGACAGCAAAGTCTTTGGTTTTAGAAGTCTCTCTTTGATTTTATATATCGACATAGTTTCTTTTTCATATTTTAAAGCTTTGGCCCTTCAGTAATCTCATCACTTCCTTTTTCACTATGTCTGGAGGTAAATTTTGTGTGGTGCTAAAATATCTTGTTACTACTACACTGATCACATTGACACAGGACTATGTTGTATATTTTGCCACCAGGCAATGAGTTAACTCCTTCAATATGATCGTCTCCACTGTACTGAAAGACCTGAGGCATATTTTTGTAGATGTAACTATACCACCTATACGTTTTTCTCCCTTGAAGTATAGAACCCTTCAAAGTAACACAGTTACCATCATTGCTGAACATAGCTGCAGGCAAGAGATTCTGACAGCCATTTTCTAATGTCTTAGTCATTGAGCTCTGCATAATGGCAAGAGTGTATATGGATGTGTATGCTTTACGGGCACACTGCATTTCTTTTGAAACCCTTTCACACCCATCCCTCTGTTCACTGCTGCTCTTATCTTCTTCAAGAAAGTAGCCTTGTACTTACAACTCATGGACCTAAGCATATGCTGGGATGAATTAGTGAAGTCACATTTGGTGGAAAGTTCATAACATGAAATTATTTTAATGAATGTTTCAGCTGGAGGATGAGAACAGATGTGGAGTGACAACGTTGTCATCCAGTCTAACTTTTCTGCACTAAGCACAAGCTGTTGACACAAATTTTTTTTGTGGAGATGATCAGAACCGATGTCCTTGGTAATTAATGTGCTTTTGTGAGCATAAAGCCATACTAGTGGGAAACTTATTCCTTTAAAACCTCTAGGACACAGTGATTTTCCTGTCAAAACAAGTTTCCCTTCATGCAGGCCGGCTGGACTCTCACATGGCAGTGGGGGGGGGGGGCATTCTGTGCCCAGCACCCTTAATTCATGCTAAGTCTGTCTCATCAACAGTGGGCGGCATCTTCCTGGAGCCAGGAGGCCACTCAACACTGCAAGCAACAGCATGTTCTCCTGTCACGTATTCATCACTCATGACCCAAGTGAACTCATCTGTGAACTTCTCCACTGCTTTGTAATCAGCAGATAATTTCCCGCAATAAATCTTTACAAATGTAATGCTGTGTCTTTTTGTACATTTCTGCAAACATATTCTTATCAGTTTCCAGTTCATTTTTATAGATCTTTCGCTGTTCTGGGACCATCATTTTTATAGATCTTTTTGGTGTTCTGGGATCAGTGTATCCACCACTAGGGTGTGGTCACTGCAACGCTGAAAGATCTGGTGTGTTTTTGTCCCTCCCTCCTTCCTTTTTCCTCCTTTTCTGTCTCTCTGTGTGTGTCTGTCTCTCTCTGTCGGTCTCTGTTCCCCTCTCTCTCTCTCTCTCTCTGTCTGTCTGTCCCTCTTTCTTTTCTTTCTGTGGGACTGGGACCTTGTGCTTGCGAGGAAGGTGAGCACCACTGAGCTACATCCCTGGACCGATCCACTCTTCTAATACACAATGAGAGCCTCATTTTTACCTGCGGACGTGTATTTCTACATCTGTCAGCTTCTCTCTTTACCTTCAGCAAGGAACTTCCACGCTTTAGTTTGCTTCTTCGGGTACCAGACGGCGGGCGCTCGCACGGCCTGCTGCGTGGGAGGTCTCCCAGTTCCTCCCGTGACTTGAACCCCTTTGATGGAGATAAATAGACACAGTTTTTGTTCTTGCTACTGTTAACCACAGGGACATTTGCAGACTATTGATGTTGTCTGTAACATTTTATAAAACAGAATAAGCACAAAACCACAGTGCGCAAGGTGCTCAGGGCTTGACCTCGGGTCGGGTATTGTGAGGAAGCTGCTGCCCAGACGCCCGCTCTGCCGTCTGTTCCCTCTGTGGGCCGCTCGCCTGGGGAAGGGTGGGCGCGGGCGGGCACAATAGGTCTCAACTGAAGCAGCCAGGGCAGGTCATTTCATCTTATGGGGACAGTGCATCAAAAGTGTGTGTTTTTTCTTTGTTTGGACTGTACTTGTCCTGTGAGGTCAGGCATGTCAAACTGCGGGGTTGCATTTTTGTTCCAAGTTATGGATTTTTTAATATTTTGGATTTTATATTTTTGGATAAGTACATTCATTTTATTTAAAGTAAATACCAGTTCACGAGGGACCCATCGCTAGACAGAAGAGAGACTAAGTTTAGCTCTCATGAGCTTCCTTTGATTACTTCTTGGTACTGACTAAACCGAGACATTTCTGTATGCCCCTGAGATGCAAACAGAACACTGTCTGACCATCTGACCGGGAGGTTTAACAGGACGCATCATGTGAAGGAGTCTGAGAGCTGCAGGTTAGAAACCTCGGGCTAAGACTACACCAAAATATGGGCCGGTTGTTGGTGAGTGCTGCACTGTGCGGCAGCTGAGGTGGAACAAACGGGGAGCAGAATGCTTCCGGGCCCCGACTGGACAGGGAGAGGCTGAACCTGGGTGGAGCAGCCGCAGGTTTCAGTAGTGAAGGGGGAGTGATGGTGCCCGTGGTACCCCCTCGCATCCGTCCAGAGAGCAGAGCTTGCTGACAGGCCAGTGAGTAAGACCAGGAGAACCGCAAAAGACACAGGCTCCCACACAAGCTCCTGCTCCCTCCCTTCATGAGAAAGAAGCCAACCCCTGCCAAAGACTGGCATTATCTTGGGAAGACAATGAAAAGGGCATCCAAACCTGAGAGATCACATACCTGAAGACCTTAACCATCTACCTAAACGCGTTGTCTGAAAATGATTGAAATACCCCCGATAGGAGGTTTTACCTTGACTAGACTAAAAGTTTAAAGAAAAAGATCTTAAAAATCTGTATAGAAGGCAACACATGTTGTCATTTGGGAAATCTATACTAATACCCTACCTCAGTGTGCAGAAGAGCTAACGGGGACACAGCTGTGGACAGTGAACAGTTACCTGTACTCTGCACATTGACCTGGAGCCAGGATACAGTTGACATGGGACAGGAAGCAGGAGACTACGTTACGGAGCACAGAGTAGGAAGTGGAATCGATGTCAGCACAAGACGGAGGAGGACCAGGGCGATTCCACGCACAGCTCAGTGCCAGCCTCCTGTTCAGAGGACGATGATAGGTACAACTTTCACATCGGAAAACCTTTGGAAAAAACTCAGCCTTTTCCGTTTCAAAAGTGAATTCTCTATTAAAAGAAATTACATCATTTGCTCGTCAGCATTGAAACAAACTTAGGCTTTATGTTATAGTTTGTTGTAGTCTGTGGTTGACTTTTTCAGGAAGTAAAACTCTTCCCAATTCAGGCCTTACAGTTGCCCAGTGAGTTCCAAAGATCTTCAGAAGGGGATGAAGCGTGTGCCTTTCCCTTACTCCAGAATATTGAAGAAATCATTCACTAACTAATCTTTGGTTTGAAGAAAATTGAGTTGCCAACTATGAGTTGGAAGGGAGCAGAAAAATGAAAATAGAAAAGAAGAAGGAAGAAAACAATATTTTGAAATAGTTGTGTTAGCTTCATCTCCCCTCTTCACTTCTATGACCTGCTTATCCTTGTTTCTACTCCCTTCTTAATTCCTCACATGATGAAGTGGTTGAACTGGTGATTGGGACAGCACTTACTTCAACACTTTATGACAGTATATAAATTAACGCTGACTATTTGGAAAGTGCTTTCCACTAAGCACTAAAATAGAAATTTATTAAACGTATAAATTATGTTTTTCAGATGGCTCTAGTTACATACAGTATATTAGCAATTTTATTTGTACTCTTACAAGTTTGTACACCTACTAAGGTAAATATTATTAATTACATTCTCAGATACAGATATTGGAGGACATGGAGCTTAGCTGTTATAAGTTTATATAGGAAAGGGAACTCAAGATTATAGTTCAAGTTTTTAACTCAAAATCCTAGTCTTTCATCTTACCACTAGAGTATCATTTATCATTCTATTCACTTTATAATTGTTCTTTCATCTGTTAAGCTCTTATTTGAAGACAGTAACTCTCAGACAATGTTTTTGGCTTTGAATCATATGGGATGATAAACACAATTTAATCTCTATCTTTAAACACCATCAAGGCCAGTGAAGGAAAGATGGCTTAAGATATAGCTAAATGCACTAAATAGTAGTCAAATGCATCAAAAAATATACTTTTGTCCTTAAAAGGAGACTTTGGAATATTAATATAATTTTTTAAATGTATCATCTTTTTACATCTAAAAGTACTAAGAAAACAATAGAAAAGAAAATGAAGATGTGGAGTTCCCGAAGGGTCGATGCCAACTTGCACTGCTAATTCCGAAAGGGTGAAGGGTCTTGAAGGGGGATGTTTTGCTAGTATGAGCAGAGATGTCCCTTAAAGGGAAAAACAAGGAAGCTCCCTAGGAGACAGACAGATAAGGGAATAATTTAGCCAAACTGAACCATCTCTGTGCCTTGCCTGACTTGCCACTTGAAACAAATGCCTGCACTCAGCAGAATTTGATGCCTTTTCCCTCTTGTCTGCGGGTTTGAGGGAGCTCAGGCCTGCGCTCCATTCCAGTGAGGACCCTGGCCCCCCAACAAGGATATTCTCCATCTGTCAAGTCCTGGCTCATCCTGCTAACAGTGTTTGATAACCTAACCGGGCATCAGTGTTCTGGGATTTAATTTTTTAAAACCCCATAGCCTTGCAGAATGGCTGTATGGAGACTTCAGTGTCCCTTTCTCTAGAGAAATAACTATTTCACTTCTAGAAATGATATAAAATAACCACTAGACTCTCTGCAGATTGTTCTAAGACTGTACAATCAATGAGGAACCCTTTATCCAGAAGTTTCGAGGGAATCTCAAGAACATCGAGTCTCCGCATTTGAGCCACAACTTGCTCTCTCTGATCTCTTTGCTCGGGGTGCATGAC
This sequence comes from Thryonomys swinderianus, assembly GCA_004025085.1. NCBI lineage: Eukaryota > Metazoa > Chordata > Mammalia > Rodentia > Thryonomyidae > Thryonomys > Thryonomys swinderianus. Next base: position 7,122 of record PVIC010028186.1, read on the forward strand.
TGTGGCTTCTCCTGGCAATCACCGTTTGTCCACAAGCCTCCAAGCCTTGTTTCTCAGGCCATCCTCCTGCCAGAACATTGGAAGGAAAATGACCCTCCTTCAACCCAGCTTCCATTGTGGATAAAGCCTCAGATTTGGATATAACATGCAAGAAGAGTAGAGTCTTGGCCACTCCATCCAAGGTCAAGCAGAGATTCCATCACAATGGGGCATCGTAAGAAGCCAACTTTGGATCTTAGCATGGGTTCCTAGACACAGTACGGGGAAATGGCTACGTGTTTCAGTCCACAAATATCCTATAGTGGTGTCAAAGGTAAATACCAAGAAAAGGGCAGATTGCAAGAATGGAAAAGCCTGTGTGTGTGATTACAGTGAATGGTCGCCTAGACTTTCCCTCAAGGATTGGGGTTGTTATATTTCGAGACTTTCTGAAAAGAAGAAGATGTTAGTGTCAGTTTTATATTCAGATATTTGTGAGGCCAAAAGTAAGAGAAGCGGGGAAAAGAGACAGGCAGAGTGAAAGACAAATCAAGTCTAGTAGGTTACTCAAACAGAAGAAGCATTTCGAAGGATCCAAAGAAATACAACACGAACAGGATGTGTCGCCCTTGCAATGTGGCTTTATTTAAAAACAACTTTATTTACATGTTCACTCAGCGCTCGAAACTTGGGAAATTTAATTTTACCTTAAGCCCAGACATTTATGTTTCCTTTCATTTGACCAGTTGTTAACTTCAAGTGTTTTTCCTGAACTCTCAATAGCACTGAGACAGGTTTTGGTGTTTATAGGTAATGAACCCTGGGGAACATTATTTACTGAGCCTTTGGGTTCAACCACAGTCTCTCATTACTGTTCTTTTCTTCTAAAATTTATGACGGAGATCTCCCCAGTCTACATGACACTTCTAGTAATGATTTGCATTTGACTCTGCTCTACATTTAATTGTAGATAAATATCTACCTTATTTACATATTTATTTAATTTCTGGTCTTCTGAAACCAAGTGTCTTGCTATGTAGTGCACAGTGGCCTTGAATTCATTCTACAGACCTGACTAGCCTTGAATTTGCAGCCGACCACTCATCAGGGCCCTGGGTGCCAGGACTATAGGTGTGTGCCCCCATGCCTGGGCTGGAATTGATTTAAAGTAGCCTTTTGCAAACCTTTATGAGGGTACTTTATGGTCTGGGCATCATAGCAGAGCAACATGACCTACACGGTATCCAGAAAATTACAGTCCCGGGAAGGATACAGAGAACTTGGGGTGAATGTTGTCGGTGCAGCATTTAACACGGACGACCGAGGGCGTAGGGCGTGGGAGAGAGCCTCGGGGAAGCTGGGCAGCAGGGGCGGCGGCAGCTCGCACCTCGGAAAGCTTTTGCACGGAAATGAAACCTTCACTGAAGCCTGAAGTGTGAGAGTAATAAGCTAGAGAAAATGAAAGACATCACCAAAACAATCCAGAAACAAAGGAAATAGCAAGTTTAGATATCTGAAAGTGGAAAAATCAAGAAAACAGGAAATATTACAGGAAGTGAATTTATTTTTTATATGGCTGAAGTATAGTGTGTGTGTGTGTGTGTGTGTGTGTATGTGTGTGTAGCTAGTGGGAAAGTTTAAAGATAAATGAAGAATAAATCTAATTTTTTTTTTTTTTGAGACAGAGTCTTACTTTGTAGTTCAGGCTGGCCCTGAGCTCACTGTGTAGCCCGGGCAAGCCTTAAACTCCCAGCAATCCTCCTGCCTCTGCCTCCCAAATGCTGGGATTACAGGTGTGAACCATCATGCCCAGCACTGTGGTATGTGGTGCTGATTGCTGGTGGAGTGAGTCACCATGCTGGGTATTGTTGTGTGTGTGGTTACTGGGGTTCAAACCAGGTACCTTGAGCTTGCTAGGCAGGTGCCAGAACCACTGAGCTAAATCTCCGGCCCAAATCTAATTTTTAATAATCACTTTGGCCTTTCAATTATCTTATTAATTTTACTTAATCCACATGCCAGACACTTTTCTTCTTCAAGTCCATAACTACTGAGAAGTGTCATAACACACGCCTATAACCATAGCACTCAAGGCTCGGGCAGCTCAAGGCCAAATGAGGCTACATAGCAACTATCTAGAAGGACCCTGTTTCAAAAACAACAAAAAAAATTTAAAAAAACACAAATCTTAACATTAATATTGTTCCTTAACCCAGAAGACTAAGTACTGGTCTCATTTTGTAATGTGTCAAAATTTCAAAACAAGAAACACAGCTCTTCATGTAAAAAATAAAAGTAAGGGGCCGGAGGGTTAGCTCAGTGGTTCCGGCGCCTGCCTTGCAAGCGCAAGGTCCTGAGTTCGATCCCCGGTAACCACATATAACGCTGGGCGTGGAGACACGCCCGCCAGCAATCAACACCGCATACCACAATGCCGGACGTGGTGGCTCACACCTGTAATCCCAGCACTCGGGAGGCAGAGACAGGAGGATTGCTGAGTTTGTGGCGGCTTGCCTGGGCACCATAGTGAGCTCAGGGCCAGCCTGAACTACAAAGCAAGACCCTGTCTCAAAAAAAAAAAAAAAAAAGCAAAAATAAATGAATAAATAAATAAAAGTAAAAAAGCATAAAATAATCAAATGCCTCCTCTTATATGATACATTATCTATTCCTTATCATTTATTAACATGTTCCCTGAGCAGAAGATATAAAAACTAAATTTTTTTTCACTTTTTACTGTCAAAATAAATCATGAATTCAATTTTGAGCTGGTTTGAAGAATACATTTTTTGCTAAAATATTTTGCTAAAATATTCTGGCAAATACACACACACATACATACATACTTGAAAAATGTCAAATCATAAATAAAACATACTTTACTTTTTTGTATCCCAAATTTTCCTTCTGGTAATATTATTCTATCTGTGGAGTTTTGTAACTAAATACATATTCAGACACCATCCTTTGGGCTGGTTATAAACCATTGTCTAAATGAGCATGGATTTTGGCAGAAATTATGAGGACTATCCATGTGGTGCAAATTTTTCACAAATGTCATTGTGTATATTGTACAATCATGAAGATTTTCTATTTTCTTCAACATTTTCATTTTATTTTACTAGTTCATATTTGCAATGCATATTTAACACATGTATTCATCATGGGTAATTTGTACATGTATATATTACATTTTAAAATAGTTTTATCAACATTTGGGGAAATGATAAAATTAATAGGCAAGTCATTCTAAATGCTTGTTTACATTATTGTTATGCTTCCTAAAGATACTATATTAATCATTTAGTAAATTTTTTTAAAAAACTGCCTTTTGTGTAAGAATCCAGTTTCACAATTTAAATTACTGTCTATGCAAATGATTGTAGGAGTTAACACGTTTATCTACTCTGTTAAATTGGCTTCTTAAATTCAGTGTACACACATATATTTTACTGGTATGTTTATTTTTCTTTCCTATGTGTGATCATTAAGGTCATATATGGATTAACTCACAAATTCTCCAATAAGTTTTTAAGTAGTATGGTTAAAGTGAAAGATTTTGTTTTTCCTCTCCTTCAAAATCACCATCTTCAGAAGCAGAAAAATATTTGGAGGCTCAAATAAAAACCCTGAGAAAGCCCACATGGAAATGTTCTTTACCTTAAAACATTAATAATTCATTACCAATATGACTTTACATCTAGTTGTTCCCCTCCTCTGATTCTTTTGTTTCACATTCTCTTTATTGACATATCTCTTACACAAGTGCACAAAAAAATCTATTCTTTATGTAGGGCTCAGGACTTCAAATCTTCTCCCTGAAGACTGAAAATGATCATCATTTCAGAACAAAGATCAGAGATCACATCCCAGAATATTCACCAGAACTCTAATGTCAGTGAACATATTTTTCCTTTCATAGAATAGAAGTAATATGTTTTACTAAGAAAACTCTAGGCTCACTGTCAGTAGATATGCAGTTTTACTTCAAGTTGGGAATATTAGATTTTTTTCTTATTCTCAGCAATTGTCTTCTTGTGTTTAACTTAATGGGTTTTATTTACAGAAGAGCTTGTTTTATTTGCAGAAGTAGATTTGAAGTGATTTTTTGAAATATCCATAAGAATTGTAGTTTTGCTGGGTGTGGTGGCTCACACCTGTAATCCCAGCACTTGAGAGGCAGAGGCAGGAGGATTGCCGAGTTCAAGGCTAGCCTGGGCTACATAGTGTGTTCAGGGCCAGCCTGAGCTCCAAAGTGAGACCCTATCTCAAGAAAAAAAAATGTAGCTTTCATTGAGGTGAATTTGAGCCCCTCCATGCTAAGATAAACTTAGATATATAAATTAACTTGGATTTATGAAAATCTATTTCCTATTGCCCTGAAGATTTTATTTTAGGCTTAAGTACTGTGATCTTATTAGCAATGGACACATGAAAAACATTATTCACCAACCTACCATAGGTTTTTATTTTAAAAAATTTAAAAAGCACTTCTGATTAATACAGAGAAGAAATTTATGAAAAGATGTTTTAAAAATCCCTCAACTGACAGGAAGGCAAAGGGCAAGGTCAGAAAACTTGAACACAGTAAGGTGAACATATAACACAAAAGAGGCTTCTACGGGACCGAACTGTCAGGGTGGAGGGGAGAAGCAGTTGCTCTGTACCATGGTCTCTGCTTTTCTGGAGGCTGGATGGGGAGGTCATTCCTTCACTCTCTCTTCTTCAAGTCGTTTTCTCTTATTCTTTCTTCACAAATTTCTTTTGTGAAGATCTAGGAAGGCTCCAACAGGCATCTGTGCTTGGTTGCTGAATGATGATGCCTTACTAGATTTAGCAGGCCTGATAATGACAAATTTGTCATTTCCTTCCCATTAAAACAGCAGTCTTTTTGCATAAAACCATGTGAAATACATCTTTTCTTTTAGATTGCTCATGACGTTAGATTCAAAACAATAAAGATGCCGAGATAAAGACAGTTTTATGCCACTGAGTGATGTTTACATTACTATTAGCATATCAAGAAAATATTTACATTTTATAAAGTAATTTCAATTATAGAATGTACAACTTGAATGAAATATTTTAGCTCAGTAAATTAAATAGTTCCTTTAGCAATACTATAGAAGAGAAAATGCTGTTCATTATTTTCCATATTGAATATGTTAGAGTGTTATTCTCTTTTTCTCCTTTTAGTTTCTTTAATAAATTATTTTAATTTGTATTAGTACTGAATACAAAAACAGAGATGTTATTATCCACATCTGATAAATATGCCATGCTATTTTCTTAGCTAGTGAGATGTCTAACTTGTAGGGAAGTTTATTTACCATTAGTTGCCTTTAACTTCCAAGCAGTTTTTCCCCCACCAAAGCTAGATATATATTATACATGTAAGTATTAAATTATGAAATAGTATTAATGGAAGATATATAAAATATTAAGTTACAAAATAATATTAATTCTCTAACAAATAATATAGCATCTTTCCTCTGGCAAAGTAGTAGAAGAAAAAAAGGAGATAAAAACAAGGAAGCTTTTGGTAGGTCAAAGAGAAAGGCAAAAAGAAGTCCTGTCTTCCTATAGCTAAGAGAAATGTGAAGAGATACAGGAAAGAATTAGACAAAGAAATCGAATTCATCCTCCACCAGCATGGGAAAGAAAGGGTGGGTAAGGATACTCCTAGTCAGAAATAATGGCTATCCTCATGGACACATGAGGATATATGGAGAGAAGCAGCCTAGAGCAACAGCACTACTGTTAGTAGTACAAAACAGGAAAATAATAACTTTGTTGTTATTGCTAAGAAATGCATGTCTTGATTATTTGATTTTTATGAACAGAGACCCAGCGAATGTGAGAGACTGAAAACAAGACTACATTTACATTATTTCTACCCAGCTATGAAAAAGGGCCTATAGGTCAAGTGAATGGATATTTCAGATTGAGGTCAGTTAAATTTTTAAGGGTATAGAGATGACTTTAATTATGCTCTTCAGAATTTTCTGTTATTCAGAATTTATAATGGTTTACAAAAGAAAGACTTCTTGGATTTCATTCTTCCATGAAATGCTGAGGGAAAATCACCTTGAGACCTAAGACAAAGGAATTCCTGATTGCTCTAAGAGTTTAAGGGGAGAGTTCAAGCTTCTTAGAGTCCTTTGTACACCAAGAGCAGCGAGTGAAAGGCATAAAGCGTGATGTGTGTTATAAAAGAACACGGTGTTCTGAGGAAGAAAATGATACTGAGAAGAAAACAATGAACCACTGTACCCCAAGATTAGACCTTAATGATATAGCAGATGCACCTCAGCCTGCAGAGCTCTAGGGTCATATGTTACTATGAGCACAGATGTCTTTATTTCTGATACCCAAGAAGTTATCCATGGGCAATAATAAAGATTTAGCCCTCAAGAGGCTTTCAGAGACCACTAGATCTGTTGAAGGGTATATGATGTACACTGGCCTTTTCTTTCCTGTTAGTGCCTGTATTACACTCCATCTTGTATCATATGAATACTTTATAACTTAATCATCCATGTCTTTTTACTCCCCTTTGAAAGAATGTTGCTATAAACAGGTCTCATTGACCCTTGGCTACAGATGTATCATTCAAATTCCATGTTGAAAGTCTCTAGATTATATGTCTTCAAACCATTTACAAACTAGAATATTTCTTTATATGTAGTACCTTGTATTTTTTCCTCTTGTATTCTGAAACACAACATCAATAATAAAACCCAAACCAAAACTAATAGCCAAGTTGAAATGTTGCATTTTAAAGAGGGATATTCATGTTCAAGTGTGGCATATGTTCAGAAAGTTAAAAGAAATACATTGGTACTCAGGTTCTTGAATTTCTTGTTTGTGAACAGTTTGGTTGGCAAATAGAAGTATTTGGGAAAGTTGTGTTTTTGTTTGGAAACTCTGCATCAGGTAAGTGCCATGGCCATCTTTTCCAGAATTGTAGAATGGATTAAATTCATGGACGGAGCTACCACTGTAACGTTTTCCAAAATGAATTCTGTCATATAATCATCAGTTTGGCAAAGTATGGGAACATGGCCAATGTATTAGAAGTGTTACTCCTACAATGTCCGATAATATTCTGATTTCTAATTTTATAAATTCTGATATTCAACATTTTGTAATATAAATAGAATATTGACCCACATTCTTTTCATATTTGTTTTTTCATTTACATTTTTGTCCATGAGATTTATTTAAATTCAATTTGTTGTAGTAACATTCCTTAACCCTCTTTGTGAATTCATGAGTACTTTCAAACTGTACATACCTAGTTGTTTTTTAGAGTTTAGACAGCAATGTAATGCCTTTTTCTTTTCTTGAGTGACCATTTATCATACATGGTAGCCATAACTTTTCCAGTTTGAGGTATTTCATCAAAGCAACAGGAATTTCTCCTTCTTGCTTTGCACTTTTGTAGAGAAATTTATTCTTAGCAACCTCAGCATGTATTTTGTTCTTTCCTCATTATGTCAAGAACTTTCACCTTTTCACTTGAAAGAAGTACTTTATGGCGTCCCTCTGGCATATATAAATTGCTAACATCACTGCTCTTTGTGCTTTGGGGCCACTGTTAACTAAAATAAGGGACTTGAGTAAAAAGTTCTGGGATGTTACAGAAATTCTCCTGATATCTGAAACAGGAAGTAAGTGACTAGCAGTTGGCAGTGACATGCAGTATGCATGGCACTGATATGCTGGGCAGGGACATGATGCAAATCTTGGGCAGAGGGGTGAAGGGTGGCACAGATTTCATCATGCTAGTCAGAACAGGAGTCAATCTATAATCAGTGTTTATTTTTGGAATTCTGTTTTATATTCTCAGATAGCAATTGACCATACATAAATGAAATTGCAGAAAACAAAATCAAAGACAAGTGTGGATAACTACAACTTGGTTAGTATCTGATAATTGAGTATGTGGATATACTAGTGTAACACATTTTAATTATTCATTTTAGCAAGGAAGAGGGGGGGCCGGATGATACTAGGATTGCAATAGCCCTTTCAAAGGAGGGTACCCTTAAAATGAGCAAACTTCTTTCCATGGGATTGCACCTCCTCAAAGTTATACTGGGTATAAACAGAGTCACAGCCTGACAACTGAGACTCTAGCATAGGGGCCTGTGGGGACATTTAAGATCCAAAACATTATGAAGAGACTATGGGGCTGTCACAGTGTAAGTCACAGAGGATTGTCAAAAGCTTGTAAATACAAGGATCAATAACAAGTTTAACATTTCTGTACAGGGGATTTAGACCTCAATTTTGCATCTTTTTGCTATTTGTAATATAATGGGAGGCATAGAGAATTAAGTATAATTTGATATTGACATCTATGACTTTGATATGAGGAGTCTCCTCTTATGTTTTCTCACACAATCAACTATTTTTAAGGTAAGTAAAACTAATGTGGTAAGACTGAACATCCTGAACTGTTTTAATGTTTAAAATTAGACCAAAAGAAACATTTTAATTTATTTTAAATTAACACAGAATGAGCAGAGTTTGAAAGACTGAAATAAGAAAAACCTGTTATATAAAAATATTAGTTTATTACACATTAAGCTTTAGTAATATAGAAATACATATTTATAAAAATAAATTCTGATTTATTAGATTGTTGCACTTTTTTTTGTATAAGAAATGGCTATTGAAGGGAGCCAGGGACACTCAACCTTTAGTGACTTCCCCTCATCTGGGATAGAGGGTCAAGCTGTGCCAAAGATCAGTGACCCCTTGTCTGAGATGGAAAGTCAGTAAGCACAGCTGCATCCTGAGAAATAAAGGTTTGGGGGATTTGTAGACACAGTAGCAACTGAGTAACTGCCTGTCCTCCTCACACTAATCTGTTACAGGAGGTTTGTTGCTTAAAGTTAGACCAAAGAAAAAACATCAGAACATTCCATCCCAGTTACTAAGAGTCGAACAAGACGAAGACACTATCCGCCAATAGTAAAAAGACTAGTACAATCCCACCCCTGCTGTAACCAATTATGTCCCTGAGTGGGTGTGACCTAAAATTGTCTATAAAAAGTGTGTGCTAAGAGATGGGGTTGCCAGCTTGCTATGGTGGGCCTCCTCTGCACATAGTGGAACAATAAAGTGTCTTTATTGATTACATTCCGGTGAGCTTACTGATGGTGTGGAGATTTTGGGACTTAACACTATTACATGTTACTTTAAGTCAGATTGATTAAAATAGAAGGAGGCAAATAACCTCCAATTTAAAAAGAATTCATGTATATTCTAGTTGAGGACAGTATTAGAACCCAACAGCACAAAGAGAAACACTTTTGAGAGGGCAGTTACAAATACTGAGAAGAGTTATATATAACTTGGAATGAAGATTAGATCTGTGGGCTGTGCATTTGAAATATCAGAATATATTATATATTTATATACTCAGAAATTATTTTATTTTTCTGACTTTGAACAAGCTGCTTAAGCTCATTGTCTCATAATTTTTCATAACCATAGAAAGATGAATGGTACATGTTCTTCTATTTCAAGAATGGATTAGAACATTTTTTTGCAGAATGGTGATGGCATATTAATCCCATCTGTGTTAATTTTAATATTTCATGTCATCTTGTGGAATGCATGTGACAATATTTCAACAGGGCTTTAAGTGAGAGCTACACGATACTTTGTTATCATAAGTGGTAAGAGTTGATAACATTACTACTTGCATAACTAATAATAATAGGATCAACCATATATGTTCTAGACAGCAATTTTGCTCATTAAATTAAACAGTTCATTTCCCAAATTTTATGCTTCACAGAAATTACTTTTCTGCCTAATCAATCCTGTCATTCAATGAGCAATTAACTTCACATGAATATTCTGACTGTTAGTCTGATATAAGTATTAGGTTTCTCTTTGATAGATTTATACTGTTGATTTTAAAAAATCTATAATTTTATAATTATTTTCTTTTTTAGGAATCAATAACAGGGGTGAACTGGCCATTTATTTGGAGTTTTCCACAAGTTACCTTATGTAGTATTATTCTCCTTTCAAAGAATGAACCAATGTTTAAAATAAGTGTCAATATTAGAATATTCTTAACATTAAAATTTTTGAGCTCTATATGCCTTCCTGTAAGGAATGTTGAGACTCAAAGGTTTCATCCCTGAAGCTTTAGCACTAGTGCTAGCACTGAGTGAGCTCTTATCTTAGTATACTTGGGTTTACTTCAAATATAAATAGATTAACAATGTATATATTTCTTACAACTCTAGCATAATGATATATAAATATTCTAATTTATTCTAGGAGAAAGATATGTTTTCTTTAATATACTAATTTCAAAATTTAATGATACTAGAGTCTGAAATGAAATCAGACCTATTCTTGATTTTTACAAGTCATTAATGATACATAATTATATTCATTTAATGTTTATCTTTAATTCTCCACTATGTAACATAATTTGAAAATAGGTAACTACTAAGGATTTGAATGGAGAAGAAATAGATATACTCAGATTTGCTCACAGCTGGCATGTTTTAGCATCGCTATGAACAAATGTGCCTTTTTGCAATTTAATCTCTATTTTTGTTTATTTAAAAATTCCTAAAATGGCTTCCAATGGCATGTTATATGAAAGATAACATGGAATTAAAGAGCAAGATAATTTTTAGAATTTTAAAAAGATATATGGGGAATTATTTATCAATTTCCATCTATTTTGGTTTATGTATAGATGTATCCTTAAATCCTGCTGTACTCCCGGGTGGGGCTTTTGGGAAGTGACTGGGTCTTGGCGGTATGATGATTATCATCAATGGATAGTCCGCCAATGGTCTATAGCTGTGTTCCTGGTAAGTTCAGGGAGCTGGTCAGAATAGGTGATCCCGGTGTCGTGACCCTGAGGGTAGATCTTTTTCCTGCTCCTCCAGTCACTCCTCCTTCCTGAAGGCACACGTGTCTCCCGCCTTGTAACCATGTGACTGTAGACTGAAACTGCTACACACCACGAGCCAAATGAAACTTATACTCCTTTAAGTTACACGTGTTGTGTATTGTGTTTTAGTGACGAGATAGTAACTACGACACCTAAATCCTGGGTACTTTTGTTTGTTTTCATGAAACATACTACAGTTTGGATATACAAAAACTATCTCATTTAATACTCTTAGTAACCAGGTATACTGTAGAAAAAACTATTGTTTTTACAGAAAAAGGGGGAAATTTGGTTAGCTCAATATTGTACAAATGGTATAAAGTTAATTCAACCTCAGAGCTATTTTTAATTGATATTACTGATACATTTTATATATATGTTATGATCACCTTAAACATTGAGGGTTTTGCAATTTTTATTTTTCTTACCTGTCTTGCATTTATTTCCTTTTCTTTGTGGATATGAATTTAGACTAGTAATCTCTGGAGATCTCCAAGTAATTGTTCACTTAAAATCAGGGCATGGTAAGAAGAACCTTAGAAGACATCTGGACAAAAGGGGTATGGACAGAGCTAAACAGCACTACGGTACCCTTTCAGGGTCAGTAGCAAGTAGATGTATACTCTGAGCATGAGGCTACCAATCTTAGCACTCATTTGCATAGTCTAACAGCTCATAGAATTTGCACTTCAGCACCTGCCCATAAGGATCCAGATAAATGATGGTTAAAAAAAAATGGAAGAGTGTCTCCTGAATTTAGGGATCAGAGGGATTGTACAGAGAGTGGATCAATAACTCACTCTTTATCTTCTGCACAAATAAGATGAAAGTGAATACAAATGGAAGCCTCATGCATTTGTGTGAGTGAGATACAGTATATCAGCTAAAAAAAAGAGCAAGGTTTAGAGTGACACAGTTACCTCCTGGGACACCAGCTGAGTTCCGAGTGGCTCAGCCATGAAAGGAGATAATAACAATAACAATTTTCTCAGGTGGTGATGCTCAGTTCTGGTAGTTTTCTTCCCTTTCTCTCATAATACTGGTGAGTTCTTGTAAATAAAAATAGATGGAAGAGACACCTCATAATGTGGGAAAAAATGTTACCACCTATTCTGCAGATAAATACTATCTAGAATATTCAAAATATGTAAACAATCAGACTCCCAAATTTGAAGACCCAGTTCAAAAATGGGCATCTGAAACGAACAGACATTTCTCAGATGTGGAAATAGAAGAAGGAAGTAAACATATGAAAACAATGTTCAACATCATTGGTCATTTGAGAGCTGCACCTGAAAACAACACAGAGATCCCATCTCACTCCAAAAAGAATGGCTGTCATGAAGATATCAAGTGATAACAGATGTTCACGGGGCTGTGAGGAGAAAGGAACCCTTCTTCACTGTTGGTGGAAAAGTTAGACTGGTGCAACCACTGTGGAAATCAGTGTGCAGATGCCTCATAAAGTTAGGATTAGAAGTCTCATTTGATCCAGTTATTTCCCTATTGGTTATCATCCCAAAAGAATTAAAAGCATCATACTATAGTGATATATGCACACCCATAATTATAGCAACAGAAGTTGCAACAGCTAAATCTTTGAAACAGCCCAAATGGCCATCAGAATGTGACTGTGCAAAGAAGATGTGGATTTTTGTTTTTATAAAATGGAGTACTATTTGGCCATAGAGAATGATACACTGGATACATTTATAGCTAAAGCTTTGCAACTTGAGACTATACTCAAATGAAATAAATAGGACACACGTGTAAATGCTGAATAGTTTCTCTGATGCAAGAAACTAGAAACTGAAAGTGTGGGAATGAGAGCCAAAATGTAGAATAGACAATGTTAAGTAGGAAGAAAAGGTCCATAAAGGAAAGTGAAGAAGAAGGTGGGGGAAAGGAAAGAAGAGAAAGAAAATAAGAGAATACAAGGAAAAATAGCAACAATTCCTTTATAATTAGGGAGGAGAGAAAGAGTGACAATCAATCAGGAAAGGAGAAAGGAAAAAAAGAAAAAAACAACAAGCCAGAATCAAGGTATATTTTGTACAAGTCCCCAAAGATGAACGTGATCATAATATACACTTTAAATGTACCAATAAACTTAATTAAAAATATCTACATAATCCAAGTGGGAGTGCAGTGAGTGAATGAGAGAGAGAGTCCTATTTGACTAAGAGACGGGAAAAGATCTAGGGACCTTTTCCTCTGCCACAGGTATCCCCAAGAGGTAAGGGATGCCTTCTCTCTTCTTGTTTTCCCATAATAATGCTGTTGGGAGAGCTGTTATGCAGGGTAAAGATGGTTTATAATGCTGGACATAATTGCTGTCTTATTATCATGTTGATAAAACACATTGTACAGTTATGTGGTGTTTCAAGGAGATAATATTTATGTGTCTCGGCACAATGGCAAATAAAATTAGTTATACAAAAGTACTTCTCATAGATGTGTAGTACCAGATACAAGTGTGTCAACATGTATCAGTTCCCAATGGGTAATATTTTTCATGCCTTCAAACTAGTAATTTGCTTTCTACTGCTCTCAAAATATATTACATTTCATAGAGAATATTTGATAATTATGAGAAGAACATAATTAGTACAGTTATCTATGTTTAGTGAAGGCCCCAAATTAGATGCAAGTACATTAATAAGTATAACACTATATTTGAAACTCTGAATATAAAATTGAGATTCTCAAACTTGAATTTTCATGTTTAAAATTGTTCACAGATATGTAAATACCATATCTTTTCTCTAGTATGAGAACCTGTAGATGTAAATGAGTTCTAGAATATAGGATGGATTTTGTGAAATAGGAAATACTCAAAGGGAATGTGGTAGGGGAAAGTAATGAGGGGAAAGAATAAATATGATTTGAAAAGAAAGCACATGTATACAGGGGTTGGGTGTTATGGGGTGGGTAGGGAGATGGGCAAAAATGAGAATTAACTCGTGTCATATACTGGTACAAATTCCCCAATGTTGAGTGTGATTGTGAGCTGTGTATAAAATGCACCAATAAAGAATTCAGTTAAAAAAATGTTCTATCTTTAGTATTCACTGTCAAGATTCAAGTTAAACTATGTAACAACCTCAGATAAACGGTTGTGCTAGATCTCTGGTTCTTTCTTGCATGTAACAACCTCAGATAAACGGTTGTGCTAGATCTCTGGTTCTTTCTTGCACATTCCTCCGCCTTTCGCTCTGACAAAATGTATCTCCAAACCCTGCGGAAAAGACCGCCCGAGAATGAGCGTGAGAACCTTCTACAAATGAAGACTGGCGCCGAGTGATGATGAAAGGTTACAGACTACATCCCTCTGCGACAGCTACGCAAGGGCGCTTTCTGAAAGTCCCTGTGAAAAGGAACTTGCCATTCATCTCATGGCCTGCCAACCGTAGGACTTTAAGCACCCTGCTCTAGTTTAAAGCTGAGACCGCAACTCCTGGGAGCAATATTAACCTAAACTCTCATACAATAGGCCCGTCGTTGTACTTTTGCTTGGGAGCTCCACGCTGGGCTGGCCAACACTTGACGCAGAAAGACAAAATACAACATGGATTTCAGTCACATGAAACCTAAAAAAAAAAATGAGCTACGATAATTAAAGGGTGTAGAACAGGTGGCAGAGGCAGAGGAGCCAGGAGATGGGGGTGGTGGATGGAAATGGTTTAACAGGTATGAAGGGACAGTCTGATAGGAGGAGTAAGGTATGGCTCCGTTATGCAGAAAGCGATCACAGTTAATAATACTGTATTACCTAATGGAAAACTGCGAGAAGAAAAGGTTTTGAATATTCTCATCATGAAATATTGATAATTTTTGATATGAGGGATAATACAGATACCTTGAATTAATCGATACACAGTGTATAAATGTCCCAAAACAGCACACTGCATTTCATAGGCAAATAGAATTGTCATCTGACAATAGTAATAATAATAAACACTTGGGAAACCTATGTCAATCTGCAAAATGGACCAAGGCCCCATTTACCTGTGTTTTCTGACAAAAGCCTTAAGAAGTGCAGGGAAGCCTGAAGGTTTTTCTGCGTAACTTTCTGTGTTGTCTTCTGTTTTTCCCATGCAGTGATTTATGCTAAATTGCTGACCCCTGGTTTCTTCTCTTCTGTGAGAATTCAACCAGCACATCTCTTCAGCCCAGTGATCCCCACAGGCTTTGCAACTCCATCCTGTCCCCGCACTCAGAGGCCACGTGGTTTGGACCCCGTCTGTGACAGGCATCCACTGATCACTTCTCTTCGGATGTACCAGTCCAGTGCTTCTCTGGACACATTCAAGATCATCCCCACAGCACAGCTTTGTGTCTCCCCACTTGGAAAACTCCTGTGCTCTTAGTTCAGTTTGTGCCATCTGGCTTCTCCTTGTTTCTCAGCTCTCTGGTTAAACGAACCCTTTTCTGGAGTCTTTTCTGGATCCTTGCCCACAAAGCATGTTTCATTAGTCCTTCATTACTCATTGCATTTGTAATTTATATAAGTATATGAAATATAAGCTACACACATTTACATATATACATATGCATACACACACACACACACACACACACACACGGCACCTCACTTTCTAAAGTGTTTTCCCCAAAGCTTAGGCTTTGTCCAATTTTTGTATAGATGTGTCTTCATTGTATGGAAAATAATTGACGTGACATGGCCTAGTCATAGTTTGCATCTTAGGTCTTATTATCATTAGGTCTTATTTTCCAAGCTATGTATTTTTGGAGAAATCACATCTGAGGCTATTCTAACACGTGTCATTAAAATGACTAATAAATTCTCACAAGTGAGTTTTACATGAAATTAAAAGAAGTTAGGTGAACTCTGGTTTAGTTCCTCAGTAGACCCTCAATGAATGTTTGCTGTCAGGACCATTTAATCTATTTAATTAATATAATAATTCAGTGAGGTAGACATTATTTTTCTTTTAATTGAATTCTTTATTTGTATAATTTACATACATCTCACAATCACACGTAACATTGGGGGAATTTGTACCAATATATGACACAAGTCAATTCTTATTTTTACCCATATCCCCACCCACCCACACCTCCCTACCCCCTATATACATGCTCTTTTATTTTCTTTCTGAATCACATTTATTCCTTCCCTTCATTACATCTCCACACCAAATTTCCCTTGGAAATTTCCCATTCTACAAAGACCATCATACTTTCTAGAGCTCATTTGCATCTACAGGTGCTCATATGAATGAGAAGATCCCATATTTGCCTATCTGTGATCTATTGATTTCACTCATTAGCATGTCCTCCAGGTGTATCCATTTGCACATAAATGAATTAATCTTGTCATT
>PVIC010028187.1:0-23377 GCA_004025085.1 Thryonomys swinderianus
AAAGCACTGGGAAGAAAATATTTTTCAGCAATAAATAAAAAAAATTCTCTTGGATTCAGATTTGTGCTTTATCAAAAAATATATCCCAATTATTGAAAATAATATTATCAATACATCCATATTAAGGAAAGTACAGTTCCTTAGGTTATTTTAATAAAACTACACCTCAAACACGTTCCACAGAAGGACTCCTCAGATTTATCACTTTTCTGTTCTCTTCTTTTTTAGCCTTGTTTGGATCATTTCTTTCACACTGAGAAAAATTCCAGCAAAATCGTAAGCAATGAAACCGGTATATATTTTATTTTAATTCTTAAACGTACCTTATGGGAATGATGTAGGAAAACAGAAGAAGGAATCTGAAAAGATTGCGGTACCACGGACCTGCAAATCCCTGTAATGTTACCATAACAACGGAAAGAACAACTAAAGCCAGAAACAGAGCTTTTGTCAGCTGATTGAGCTCGAGGTCCAACAAACCAACCTGAAAAGAAAAAAAAAGAAAGAAAGAAAGAGCATAACTTTAATACATGATCAAACTGGCCACACATTATAATATGATGTTATTAATTGGAAGACATGATATTGATGATATAAAAGATTTCAGGGGATTTCAAAATTAGTTTTTATAATGATGAAATACAAAAATGTACCAACTTTTTTCCTGAAAAAACCTCTTGTAGATTTAGGCAGAATTTCTGAAAACAGATCAAGATTCCCATAACATTCCCAAAAAGGGTCGGGTGACAAAATGCAAGGCCAGAGTATACATCCCAACCATTCGCCAAGTCCTTTGGGTAAATGATGTTATGTTCACTGACCACGACACAAAGAATGACAGGTCCAATGAAGGGTCTGCAGGTCTGCCCAGTGTGCTGCCCTAAAAAAAGCTCTTCTATGAGTAAAGACTGATTTCCTTTAGGAAATCAGTCTTAGCATGTGCCATGTTATGGTCATTCTATCTCACTTTCAAGGATCTCTGCAAATCCCTGTTTAAGGATTGTATTCAGACTGAGGCTCCAAAACACAGGAAAGTGTGTGTGTGTGTGTGTAACCATCATCTGTAAGAGTCTCTGAAAGGACTTCTAATAAAAAAGGGGCAACAGAATATGGTTAACTTATACTTTTTCAATTCAGCACTACACTCAAATTCATTCTGTGGATCACTTACTAGCTGACAAAAATGTGAGAAAAATCATGTCAATAAAAAGTAGTTCTTTTTGTTGTTGTAACCCTCTTTCTATAAGTGAAGGGAATATGGCTCTTCTGAAGCATGCAACTTCAATTTTGAGCTCTAGCAATCTCTGCAAACTGCTTCTTGCTTAGTTTCACCCTTGAGAGACCACAGTGCAATATGGTGTGCGGGGCTGAAGTATACACAGAGGCTTCCTGACAGAAGGGAAGCGGCACAGTGACTGGGATTTCCAGAGCTCTACAATAAGCTGATTCAAACACCAATTCTGCCTCTTAACTGTGTAACTCTGGGCTGACTGGGCTTTAGTCAACTTAACAATAGGGCTATAGCAGGATCCCTCCAACTGGCGATGAAATGACATGAAGCACACAGGGCACGGTTCCTGTCACACAAAAAGCCAACATATATATTATCATTGTTACACAACTGTATTTAAATCAACTTTCTTCGCAGACAGAGTGACTTTGGGGACTACCCTTAAACTCTTTAAAGCTCACTGTTGTCATATGTAAAGCAGTTCCACCTATTGGACAAGGTAGCTAGAGGAGCTCACATGCCATGGGCACACACAATGTCAGGCTAAAGGAAAACAGCCATTGGGATGAGTCCTGGCAACAGGATAAAGAGAATGTAATGGCCTGCACTGACTCTCCTCATATGAACAGTATACTGAAACCTGTAAGAATAGATATCTCTTTGCTACCTGAATTCCCTCATGAGTCTAGCATAGCTTTTGAAAACAAATAAACACACCCAAAGACATAACTAGCTAAACCTTGATAAAAAATAAGTAGGATATTATACATCTTAAATTAAAAGTCTGAGAATTGCTGAGTTAATAAACTGGCTTCTTTCACAGTGCTTTTTGAAAACCCACAACATCAGCCAGGAGAAAGCTAGCCTTTTCTGGAACTCAGTTTATCCATGGCCTTGATTAATATTTACCACAAACACTCATGAAACCATGAGAACCTGTCCTAAGGAAAAAAAAACCTGTCAAAAAGCCAACAAAGTACAGCTGTGAAGAAAACCAGTTATAATATATGAAATAAATATATGGTTATGAAAATAAGTAATTGAGACATGTTTTACCTGTAAGAAAGAACTAATCCAGTAGGAAAAGTACAATGAACAGCAATAATATCCATTATATAAAAGAAAAATAGAAAATAGAGAATTTTCTTTTCTCAGCAGGTTAGTTTTAAATGTCACTGTGAAACTAATAATCAGCATTACTGAAGATAAACACATTAAGGCTCTTCAGAACACCACAGAAACAGCAGGATATAAACAGAGATCCAGATGTAATTTGACTGACATCTGTCTAGTGTGGAGATCCCAAACTTATAGCCAACAAAACAGTGCAGAGTCTGCAGAGTGGGTAAAGAGTCATGGGTGCCTCCCTCAGAGATGTCTTCCTGACCTCTACACACAGAGAGGATGTGAGGAATGAGCCCAGTTCATTTGCAGTTTGGTCTCACATGGACTCTCTGTGTCTTGTCACTACTATATAAGACTCCTAAGTAAGGAAACTTCAAACAGAAACTAAGCATCAAGTTTATAGGAATGTCTCCTCACTTCTAACAATAAATGGGACATGGATTGCTATAGAACTCCCCTTAGCACTGCTGTTACGTCAGCACAAACAAACAGTGGCTCATTTCCAACAGACACTCTTTAGACTGTACGCTCTCAACTTTGGATTCTCCCCAAAGCATACATTGTGCTGAAATTCTTAGTACAGTAGTAGATTGATCACCTTCAAATCACAAAAAATCATGTGGAAACCTAGTCCACAGGGGCACATCTGAGCTCCAGCAAAGGGGTTCCTTTATCTGTGTCCAAGTCTGGCTGCAGAAGAGTTAAATCTACTATTTCCCTAGATAATGGACAGTCTGGAAGGAACTATACTTAACGAGTTCTGAAAATTCTCCACGTTGTTTCCTGTGCAGGGTCTGTGCCTTCCCTTGAGAATGAGGCAGCTCAAGACCACAGCGGCTGATTTATCAGCTCCATTTAAAAAGCAGCACAAGGAGGACAAATATCGTGCAATTTCCGCTGCTTCACCACTACATAGTTTATGCTTGAATTATTGAGAAAAATAGGTTTTTGGATTAAAATGAAGAAAAATTAAGCCAGGGAAGTAGAGCATGTTTCAAAGCCCAGATCTTTCTGCTGTGACAAAGGCGGTCTAAGTTTCAGGCCTCACTGAGGATCAGATGAAGTCATTATTCATTCAGTCAGGGAAAAAAGACTCAATTACCTCAACCTAAAGATGCTATCAATGAATGCAAAGTGCATATTTTACTCTATTCATCCAAATCCCATTAAAAAGTGAAAGGAATGATTTAATCTAGCCTTCCAGAGTTGGTCTTTTTTTGTAATAAAATAAAGAATCACTGTCTTGCAAAATGCATAACCACTACCTCACACTTTTTCCCCTACACCACAGAAATGAAAGACTAAAAGCTGCCACAAAACTACTCAGAAATGAATACAAAGTTTCCTTTGAAAAAATGCCACAGAGGATGGAAACATTAAAAGCAGCCCACTGCACACGGATATTCAGATAATTCGAGGCATTAATACCTTTCTAATTGACCAAGACAGATGTGGTCAACTGTCTCACTAGTGAATATCACAGCTTTGAAGCCAACTAAGTGCTGTCTTCCCCATTCCCTCTAATTTAAAGGGCATAATGACAAGTATAGTGGAGTCATATTCAACTTTTCAACAATACTATGTTGCTTCTTTCTGAACTGTGGCTGCTCTTCCTGGAGTATAATTGGAACCGAGTTATGGCACAGAGTGCAATCTCAATATCTTCGTCAATTTTAATAAGTCACAGTGGGGAAAATGTACTTCAATGCATATTAAACCACTTTCAGTTAATACTTTTTATATTTTATTTCTCTGAAATTCTTTTAAATGTTATAGCAACTCCACACAGGCTACATAAACATTATTTACTACAGCTCATAACAAAAACTTTTCTGAAATAAGAACAACAAAGACAGATAATTTGGATTCTTAAAAGTCATTTAAAATAAAAACCATTAACTTATAAAGTCATAGAGTCTACAAAGAAAGTGGTAATTTTAGTTCTGGTATAAATCTGGTATTGAACAATTTCTTGAACACCTGAACAGACCAGATACCTTCTGTTATGGTTATAAAATCTTTTATCCATAAATATAGTATTAATAACTTGAAGTAATTATGACTAAAAAAAGGTAAGTTAAATATACTAGGAAATAATTTCCAACATTTATTGTAATTTCCTGTATTAGAAAAGCAAATTTTCTTCTACTTGTCATAATATTTGTTTTATTTGAAACAACTGTGATAACAAAATTAAATACGCTACTGGAGATTTTAATCTCCAAGGGAAAATTTGTGCATAATGTCTAAGACAACCACAATGGCTCTGCAAAGGGGCTTTTCTAAGATAATGAACACAATAATTGCCTGTATAATCTAAAATGCTACTAATGGCAACGATCACAAATCCATTTAGCTCCTCTTTAATTTATGTACCAAGTTTTAAATAGCTAATGGTTCTCAGTAAAATAATGGTTTATACCAACAATAAAAGGGTAAATACGGTATCCTGCTTAATCAAGAAAAGATTAGTCAGATTTTCTTTTTTAAATGAACACATGGACAAATGAGAACTGGACCTCATCTCTATAACCTAGCACCATTCCCCTCCATCTCAAAGTTAAAATGCCTTGCATTCTACTCAGTTTCTGAGAATCAATGTACACACCCAACTAGAACAAAGATCTCATGTTATAAAACCTTAGGCCCTAGTAATGTTAAATGAGTGCCAGATAAAAACGTGTTTAAGTACTACTAACTATTGTAACATTGCTCCTGAACAGGTTGTGAACACCAAAATACTCTTACTGATCCTATATGATTTACATATATGTATTCCTTACATTGACATATTTTAGAATAGCAAAATAATAAAACACACATTTTGAAAAAGCCATTTTATACCCTTGTAGAAAGCCAAATAATATTTTAATTTGTCCTGGGTTTTCCTTGTGAATATAGTACAATTTGAAAAAGACAACAGCCCCTGGCTAAATACCTAATTCAAGTTGGGCATGGTGATGCATTCCTATAAACCTAATGACAGGTTGAGGTAGGAAAATCACAGCTTCAGTCTCAGCCTGTGCTGCTTAAGAGACCTTAGCTAGACTCTGTCTCAAAATAGAAAATAAAACAGGACTTAGGATTGTAGCTCAATGTGAAGACGCTAGGTTCTATCCCCTGTACCATAACAACAACAACAAAAACAAAAAAATTTTAAGAAAATGGATGCATCTCAAGACCTTAATGCTAAATGAAATAAATATGACATAGAAGGTTAACCACTGTGTGGTTTCCCTTATATGAGAAACACAGTACAAATAAAAAGCAAAACAAAAACATGATAAGAATCAGGGAGACAGATTCATGGAGATCAGAGTGGGAACTAAGGATGAGAAGATTTGAGGAGAAGGGGAAGAAAAACAATCAAGATGTCAATGTATGTATACCAATTCCCCATGATAAATGCATTTATTCTGTACTACAAACATATATTTTAAAAAATTGAACCAAATTCATTCACGACTATACAGAGATAAAAGTACAATTTTATATGTGAAACACTACTAATGGGAAAAATATTATTAATTTTATCTTTTACCAGCTAAATTATTCATGGGTCAACCCATCTGTTCTTCGTTCAGAATTTGGATTGTGACAACATTATTATACAGCTGGGTTTTAACCTAACAAATTCCTATAAAAAACACATTTCTTTGCAGTGTCTTTGAAAGAAATCAGCTCTGTATTTTCCACTTTTAGTATACTTGTTAAAAGCAAGAGAAAAAGTTAGTTTTCAGACTTTTATTTCTATTTCTATATTTCAAATTCAAAACCTCATATACTACAGTACATCTAAATCCTAAATCTTAGAACAATGACTTTTCCCATTATGAGTTTAAAAGTATTAGATTTTAAAAGTGATCAATTTTTTTTTTGAGACAGGGTCTCGCTTTGTAGTTCAGGCTGGCTCTGAGCTCACTATGTAGCCCAGGCAAGCCTGGAACTCAGCAATCCTCCTGTCTCTGCCTCCTGAGTGCTGGGATTACAGGCGTGAGCCACCACGCCCAGCACTGTGGTGTGTGGTATTGACTGCTGGTGGGCATGAGTCTCCACACCCAGCATTGTATGTGGTCACTGGGGATCGAACTCAGGACCTTGCGCTTGCGAGGCAGGCGCCGGAACCACTGAGCTAACCCTCCGGCCCTAAAAGTGATCATTTTATGTAGCCTTTTTCCTTAAGTTTATTTATGTATACATTGCTGGATAAAAACTACTGTTATTCGGGAGGCAGAGACAGGAGGATTGCTGAGTTCGTGGCAGCTTGCCTGGGCACCACAGTGAGCTCAGGGCCAGCCTGAACTACAAAGCGAGACCCTGTCTCAAAAATCAAAAACTACTGTTATAACTGTAAGCAGTAATGCAGGATACCCTGAAAACATGTCTGACTGCTATTGTTTGCTGCCCCAGTGATCTGCAAAATAAGGTTTTCTTTGGCCCATTATATTATAGATGACACAACAATCTGTACTTTAAAAGCCTCTTAAGTAAATATAAGGATGTTATATAATATAGTATTACAGTAGGTTGAAATATTATGTTACAATATATTAGCTTAATTTTAAAAACTTAAAATCTGTATTTACACAGTAGATATTTTTAAATCTACTGTGAAAGAATAACCTATATTTTTACTTTCCAACAAATTAAGGTTTTATTCTGGCTTACCCTACAGGTATTATTTAGAAAGTTGCTCCTTGAATATTTAACATATTTTACAAATGGGATCATTATTTTTTAAAGAAACAATTACCACCAGAAAGGCCAGCTACTAGATAAGGGCATGAATCTACTTTCAAACCAGAGAAGGCACAAAATCAGAGGGTAAGGTGATTCCAACAGGCACTTCCAAACAGATCACACAAATCTTGTGTCATTTGATCTCCAGTGTGTGAAACAGTGCACACTGTGACACCATTTTGGCAGGTGGAATGACTACTGGAATCTGTAGGTATAGGCACTGTGGGTAGGAAGGGGCTTCCCTGCCAACCTCTTTGAATTGCTGAATTAGTCTCTAAATGACTGGCTACAGCATTTTCTGATTCCTTTTTACTCACCCAAACACCTTTTATAACCCTCAGTAACACCAGAAAGCAGTTCAACAGATATGAACATAAACATACACCTATATTTTAGGTTTGCTTTATAAAAACTTAATCTAACTTTATACATTCAAGAAGAACAACTTGGCCTGCCAAGGGATGTCTGACAGTTTTTTGATATTAGAATGACAGTATAATCAATGTATATCAAAATTCAGCAAATGTAAGGCAATACAGTGGCTTTAAAATATTGGTAAGTTGCATTTTTTAAAATAATTGTAAATTACTTGAAATATTCTTAATGCTGACACATCAAAACACATTTTAAAAAATGAATAGGTGTGGGGCTGGAGGGTTAGCTCAGTGGTTCCAGCACCTGCCTCGCAAGCGCAAGGTCCTGAGTTCGATCCCTGGTAACCACATACAGTGCTGGGCCTGGAGACTCACATCCACCAGCAATCAACACCACATACTACAGTGCCGGGCATGATGGCTCACGCCTGTAATCCCAGCACTCGGGAGGCAGAGACAGGAGGATTGCTGAGTTTGAGGCTTGCCTGGGCTACATAGTGAGCTCAGAGCCAGCCTACACTACAAAGCAAGACCCTGTCTCAAAAAAAAAAAAAAATGAATAGGTGAAAACCTGGAAGACAGTTTGTAGGCGATATGCTTAGTTGTCATTCTATGTACACAAATAACATTAAAATATAGCACTAAAGATTAAACCAATAAAGTATCTACAGTATATTACTTCTAACCTTTTAAAAATAGTCCACAGTTTACTTGAACATCAGGGACAGGAAGAAGCATTCCCATTCGAATGCTATACTTTGACTATAGTAAATAAAACATCTCATGGTAACCTTTTGCTGTTTTTATAACCAGAATTGAAGCTGGAGAAGCAAAAGTGAGCATGTGGCATGGCGAGGATTAACCAGCAGATGGAGCTCAAGGTTGACACTGACTTCCTAAACTCTGAACTTAACTGGCTCTAAGGAAAAATATTTATATCACTAATTCAACCAATTCTGTACCTTAACAACATTCATGTTGAAAACATTTATTTTGTTTTTGATAGCAAGCTAAACATCTTTTGTGTGAGGAAGAATTTCGGACAGAACCGATAGACTTTAATGTCTTGTATTATTGAGAGGAATCCCTAAGTAAAAAACACTACCATCATATAAGGATTTGGCTTGAAGAAATAGCACCCCACATGTGGTAGGGGAAAGAATAAATATGATTTGAAAAAAAAAGAAAGCAAACGTATATAGGGGTGGGGGTTATGGGGTGGGTAGGAATATGGGTAAGAATGAGAATTAACATGTGTCATGTACTGGTACAAATTCCCCAATGTTGAGTGTGATTGTGAGTTTTCTATAAAATGTACCAATAAAGAATTCAATTAAAAAATAAATAGCACCTAAAATGCTGTAGAGAATGAGTACAGTAGTGCTGTGAATGCTTCCTGAAGATTTAGGATTATAAACTAAGCTGATAAAATCATAAGCATAGCTTGCTTCACCATTTCAAGCTCCTTAATGCTTTTATCTTATATGTGGAATAACAACGTAGCAAAGCTATCAAGTTGCAATGGTTTAACAAAGGTCATCCACCAATTTAAAATAATGATTTCAATAGATGATGCCAACCACTGGCACCAGACATCTCAACAATCAATAGCATTCATTCACACTGGTAAGTGAAATCTAAGGTCAGACATTAATTTTTTGATTTTAATTAAGCCATTAATTTTGGTAATGTTACAATTAATGGATATTTTAGAAATAGCTCTACCTTACTATCTAGAAATACAGCATCCATGAGTTTAGGGGACACAATGGTCTCACTGCAAGAGAAAGCTCTGGGCTGTGCTATGCCCAGGAACACTGTGCTGCTGAGCATGTTCTCTAAGTCCATGCCCAAACTCCTGATGCTTCACGCTACCTCTCTCATGTGTGCAGTGAGGCCCTACACTCTGAATTTTTTTCCTTTAGAATATAAAATATATTTTAAAAAATACTACATTTGTACTGATGTTGTAAAAAAAAGGTTCTTATCTGGATTCTTAAAACTTGGGAACAGAGTAAGAAAGGCAAAATCATAGCTTTCTTTAAAACTATTAAAGTCACTTTTGCTAGCCTAATTTTAATAGTTTAACATAAAAAATGATACAGCTAGAGTCATTTGGTGACTAATTCCAAAGTAGCATCATCTAAGTTCTTTCTTGGATACATAAAGAAGTGAAACACATTTAGTGGTTTGTACAGGGGAACTTACTGAACACACTAGTATAAATTTGTTACATATTAAGATTCTAGAAGTCTGGATGCACTAAGGACTGCTTTGAATATTTAACACAGCACTTGAGGTTGCTAATTCTAAGTAACAGCATCTCAGAAACAATAAAATGATATTTAGCAGAAAATCTTGATATTGTTTGAGGATGGTGGAGCTTAACTCAGCATGTCTCCCATCTAAAGACTGTGCACACCGCTCTCTGTGAGAACTAGCCCTGGACCAAAGCTCAGAAAAAAACAAAATGCTTACAATTCCTGAAAAGGCTCCTAGACAGTAGAGTCAAAGAACATGCCCACAACTCTTTTGGAGTTTCTTGGCTACCTGAACACAGGGAAATGTATGGTCCTACTGGAGGTCTCTTCCTCTATCTCCAGGTACAGAGTACCTATCACCACATAAAACCATCAAGCACTTATAAATGAAGAGCTATTTGCTGACTTGGCAAAATCTATGAGCTACTGTATTTATGGAATACAAAACTAAGATTATTATTTGATTTAACTCATTAAGTTTCTGGCATAAATGCCTAGCACCTACTATATTAAAAACACATGTGAAAAATATAAAAATACTGACCAATATTTGAAACACTTCAGAATCACTATAATGTAGAACAAAGTCTGCCCATTTTCTGTCCCACACACACATCAGCTTAACTAGCTATTAACCAGAAGTTAATAAGAGGTAAACATTTTAATGTTTAAGACAGCAAAACAGAATAGCTGCCACATAATAGCAAAAAAAGGGGGGGAGGGGAGAATGAAGGAAAGTTATATCAGTCTAAAATCTAAGTTTGATCAGTTCCTTCGTTCTCAAAATGGATCTTTCAATCTGCATTAATTTGTTTTATCAGAAAAATGGAACTCAGCAGATTTAGTGAAAATTTTAAATGATAATGGTAATATGGTTAAATAAAATTTTCATCTTGTTGAATCGCCCTTCTATTATTAAAACTGTCTGTGTAAGAGGTTTATTACTGGTATTCTGGCAAAATATAACACTGTTTTAAACATCTAAAATTTTTGTGTTACTTTATGTCTTCAGGGACATTTTATGAACCATTTCATACTTAATGGCTTGTAAGCAATCCTAGGAGTTGGGAATTGTGTGAAAAGTTGCTCAGATTGACAGATAAAGTGAAAAGGTCTGTATTAATTTCCAAATAAAGAAATGCATGGCGTGGTATCTCATGATGATTATACTCTAAAGTACCAATTAGAACGCATCAGAAACTAGAGCAAGTTGACACTCTACAATAAAGCAAATAATTTCCAGTTGGAGGGGCAGAAAATGTTAATATGCAATGCTCAAGACTACAAGAATCTTTGTAAAAGGAAGTAGCTAATAAGGTTTAATGATGCATGTCAGGAAGCCACAGTATGTAGGGAAACACAGCTGGCTTCATTTTGTAAACTATTTGATATACACATCTTTCTCGTTCACGATTATCAGCTGTGCTAGTGCCACAGGGGACAGTTTAGATTTCAAATCAGGATATTCTTCTTGTTCTCTAAATTATAAGTAAAATACATTAATATAATATGGTGCTATAGGCTAGTGCCCCAATGAAAGCTTATAAGCTTAGAAAAGAGGATTAAAGAAGTCTTTTGTAAAATGTCACAGAAACAATCTTGCCAATCTAAATAGGTTACTAAGCACCAGCACCATTAAAACAAATCATGAAACAGACAACGCTTGGATTTAGTGAATTAATTACTTTCACAAAACAGCACAATTTTTATACCTTAGGTATCAAAATACGTATTAACCTAAAATGCTTCTGCTGAAAACCCTGGATGCTTCCACTGTGCCTCCTTTCAGGGGTCCACATGTGGGTGTACAAGACGCCCACTCCAAGAGGCATCTTGCTCTCATGGTTTGAAGGACTGCAATGTGCAGGTGACAGCAATTAGCAGCAGATGACAGAGGCACTTTGAATCTGTACCAGATGGCAGCAAAGGGTCATTGGAAGCTGGCTAACCCTCCACAACGAAACCCTTGTGTTAGACAACCATCAAACTCAAAAGCACTTAGAAACAAATTAATTATTCAACTAACAGAAGACAACTGCTAGGTCAGAGTACTAATATCAAAATGCTGTTAAAGCTCTTGGAGCACACTTATTTTAAATGTAATTACACATATTAGCTCTTAAAAACAAGCACACCACATAATGACGAAAAGGTTGCCCTAAACTAAAAGAGCTAAAATTCTAGTAATTAGTGAATTGTCTTATGGTAAAATAGAGCCAACAGGTTCTTACTCTGGATGAATGTTGCTTATGGCCGAACCTAGACAGTCCTTTCTAAATGGGGATCTGTACGGAAACCTCATCAGCAGCTTGGCTGAGAATAAAGGTTAGAACAACAGGCAAATATTAACATCTACCAGGATAAAGGCAGATTAAGGTACAGCTCTTAAAGCTATAGGACTCTATGAAAAGAATTTACACTCAAACATGAGGTATTATGATACTGAAGCTAGGCCAGAATAGAGGAGAGGAGAGGCAGTAAGATTTAGAAAGAGTGTGGCCTTCTGTGTGAGTGTGTGTGATTTTTGGAGACAAGGTCTCGCTATGTAGTTCGGGCTGGTCTTGAATTAATTTAGGTAGCCCAAGCTGACTTCGCACTTGCAGCTATCCTCCTGCCTCAGCTTTCTGAGTACTGGGATTACAAGTGTGTGCTACCAGGCCCAGCTAAGTGCAGTCTTCTAATAGGGGATGCAGTACAGACTAGGCTTAGACTAGGTTCATCCCCTGATGTTCTACGTAGAAAAAACAATGCAACCAAAAATGCCTGAGATGCAATTTATTTTGACAAGATTAATTCTAGTATTAAAAAACACCAAGATTAATAACAGAAGATAGCTTAATTTTTGGTTTACATTGCTTAAGAAATTTATTTTTATTTGTTCCTCTTATGACCTTGACAAGTTAGGACCCAACACCTCTTCAAGTTCTTTTGCACAATTTGTTATTCAGTCATCCTGATTCCACTTCCTCTTTTTATTTCCGCTTGACTTCTAAGGGAGCAGGGTGTTAGATCAAGGACATTGATCCTGCCAGCTCTTTGGCTGTCTCCTTCAGGAAGTTGACTGAACTCACTGAACATAATAGAAATGAAATTATTGTCACTGTTAGATGTCTGTGGTTTGATGCTCTTTAATTATTCAAATTTGGACTTACAAAACCTAATCTTTATCAAAATTTTTCTTTTATTATTTTTACATAAATGTGGTAAAACTTGCTCAATTGACATTAGTTATCATATTTTAAGAGAAAAGTAGACATGACTATATGTTATAACCTGATGTCCTACAGGATGTAAATTCTTAACCTTAGTCACAGGACAAGGCTAAGAAATTCCATGGAGGGGTGGGGAATCCTCCTTCCACACAAAGAGTGTAGACACTATGGAAAATATTCTCCACTGAGCACTGCAGGTCAGGTCTCACAAAGAGAGAGGAGAGACCGCTCCTGGAGGACTGGGATGTAACTCAGTGATGGACAGCTTGCTTACGATGCGTGAGGCCCAGGATTTGACCCTCCCCATTGGAAAAAGAAGAGTGGAAGCATTTAGCCAGTACCAGAAGGAGACATGGGCAGATCATGTCTCTCTCAACTATGGAAACACTCAGGCCTGGAGGAAATTTTTTCAGAGTTCAGGCTTGCAAAGAGACTATCCGATACACCTCAGATGCCATTTTACAGTATCTTTGGAAACAGACCATATAACTGACAACTAACTGTCTTACAAAAGAATTCTCTCAAGAAAAGAGCAAGGTTAGAAACATAGTTCCCCAAAAAGATAACCACATAACTTATATGACAAACATTCTAAATGATAAAAGAAACTCAGGGGAAAGGTCTAAAATAAGTCCTGGTCATTAGATTAAACAATGATGATTAAACAAAGATTAAACTCTTAAACAATGATGCATTGCAGGTAAGCTAATTTTTCTTCAATTTCCTCTCAAAACAGGTATGACATAGTGCTCTATCTAGAAGATCCTAAAAACTCCACCAAACAAATGCTAGACTTAATCACCAAATTTAGTAGCCTACCTGGATACAAGGTCAATGCTCAAAAATCAATAGCATTTTGGGCTGGAGATTTAGCTCAGTGGTTCCAGCAACAAATGCTGGTGAGGCTGTGGGAGAATGGAACCATTATCCACTGTTGGTGGGAATGTAGACTGGTGCAACCACTGTGGAGACCAGTGTAGAGATTCCTCAAAAAACTAGGATTAGAGGTCCCATTTGACCCTGCTACTTCCCTGCTAGGGATATACACGAAAGAATTACAGGATTCAGATCACAGTGACACATGTGTACCTATGTTTATAGCAGCTCAGTGTGTGATAGCTATATCTTGGAAACAACTCAAATGCCCATCAACTCTAGACTGGATAAAGATGTGGTTTTTTTTTTAATAAAATGGAGTATTACTCTGCCATAAAAATGTTAACTTTGAGTCACTTATACTCAAATGGACCTAACCTTAAGGACATACTCATAAGTGAAATAAATAGGCCAGAGATGTGTATATTGTATCTCCTCTGGTATGAGAAATTTAAGATGTAAATGAGTTCTAGAACGCATAACAGATATTGTGAAATAGTAAATATTCAAAGGGAAATGGGGTTTAAGGGTAAGTAATGAGGGGAAAAAGAAATCTGATAGTTACAAAAAGGAAACAAAGCTCATAGGGGTAAGGGGTTGTAGGGTAGGTACAGCAAGAGGAAAAATGATAATTAACTTATGTCATACACTGTACAAGTTCTCAATGTTGAGCAGAATTGTGATGTTTATATATAATGTACCAAATAGATTCAAATTTAAAAAATAGGTATGACAAAGTAGTAGGAAATGGCATCATAATGAATAGTACCTAAATGAATTAATTCTTCAAAGACCATTTCAAGTGTCTGCAGTATATAGAGAACACACTATCTTCCTACCTCCATCATCACACCAACAGGCCTTAAGACCATTTCAAGTGTCTGCAGTATATAGAGAACACACTATCTTCCTACCTCCATCATCACACCAACAGGCCTTGAGAAAGCCAAACACTTGTACCATGACCATGCTCAGCAGCCTGGCTTTAGGATAATGGTTGTACCCAGAAGAACACTCAGCATCTGCATGAGGCACAATAATTCAATTTGGTCTTAAATTAAAAATTCATGACCCTGACTTCATTATTCATAATTAAAGGGCCTGGTGCATGAAATGATAGAACATGACTAACATGAGGCTCGTAAGCAGCTTTCTGCATCCATCCTTAAAGTCGCATTGGCATCCACCATCTACCATCCATCACTTACAGGCACTAGAGCCCACATGCACTCAAGCATGTTTTTTTTTTTTGAGACAGGGTCTCACTTTGTAGTTCAGGCTGGCCCCGAGCTCACTATGTAGCTCAGGCAAGCCTGGAACTCAGCAATCCTCCTGTCTCTGCCTCCCAAGTGCTGGGATTACAGGCATGAGCCACCACACCCAGCACTGTGGTATGTGGTATTGATGGCTGGTGAGCGTGAGTGTGAATCACCATGCCCAGCATTCTATGTGGTCTCTGGGATCGAACTCAGGACCTTGTGCTTGCAAGGCAGGTGCCAGAAACACTGAGCTAAATCTTCGGCCCTCAAGCATGTTTTTTCAAGCTCTTTCAGGATCTTCAGAAACTCTGCCACAGTCCTGGGCTTTCCTTCCCACCTGACTGTTTCTAAGACTGTGAACATACTGAGGGGGCACCTGACTGGGGAGGTAGCTCAACCCCCCTGCCCTAGGTATGTAGAGTAATTGCTAATTTAAATATTACTGACTGTATTTCTTCTGTTCTCACTGACATGATGACTGCATGGTCCTTTAATCTGACTTTGATCTTTACTTTGTATTCCTTCACTTACTTTTAAATCTATGCAAAAATGCCGTTCACAGTACATTATTTTGATATAGCAAGTCTTTCTTTACCCTTTTGAAATCTGTTCAATTATAAAAAAAGATTTCTTTACTCAGTTATCATGTTAGCTTCTACTACTTTAGCTATTCATGGAAAAGTGTCACTCTAACAGGAAAAAGAGGATAAGACAATACTTGTTGCCCATCCTAGCTCTGCAATGAGGTGAGGAGAGACAGCTTGAGCTGCAAGTCCCCAGACAGCAAGGGGCATCCACAGGTGGCATTCAACAGAGTGAGGCCTGGCACAACTAATAATGGGAGAGCAGAAAAGCTCTGGAGTTGGCTTTGGTGATGGATCTTAGAAGCAGTAACTGCCACAGCCCAGAAGCATGTAATTAGCACAGCCCTGAGTTTCAGAAGTTCAGAGTTATCCTATGTCCTAATGGCAAAAGCAGCATCCCAAATTCCTGCAGCAGGCACGCAGCATTGCTGCTGTGTTTTATCTATCCCTGTGCCTGCCCAGTGGTACTCCTTGAGTTGGATGCTTTCTACATTTGTGTGCTTTTGTATTTAGTCCATATAAAACATAAAATAGAATAGAAAGTAAGAATCATTCTTGCTGTCAAGTAAAACTTATGCACTGCCAGAAGCTGTCACAGCTGCAAGAGAGCTAACTTATATGCACAATGTCTTCAAAATCCAATCATAGAGCATGTGGAGGAAGTTTATTTTAGAGGAAAATGAAATAGGAGAAAAAGTGGACTTAGTTACTTAAAAGCTGCTAAATAAACATTTCTGAAACTTCAGAAAGTGAGAAGTTGATGAAAGAATTTTTATGATAAGATTACACTTGTATAAAAGACTGAGAAACTGGCATATAAGGTCAACATTTTCATTCATGATCATGAACTAATGAGTTTATTACATGCTCTAAGCTACATAAGCCAGGACAGAAACTAAGGCAAGCAAGGACACCACATTTCAGTGGAGAGGACAATGAAAGTGTACACAAGCGATAAAGTTGGGAAAGAAATTCAATCATAAAATTACAATAAGCCATCTTCAAAATGGCAAATACAAACAAAGAAAAGGTCTGTGTGTGCGCGCGCACGCGCGCGCGTGTGTGTGTGTGTGTGTGAGAGAGAGAGAGAGAGAGAGAGAGAGAGAGAAAGAGAGAGAGAGATGACCTTCTCAGGCAGTAGGACTGGGAAGAAGACAACTTGAGAACCTAACTCTAAATTTTCACTTATTACTTTGTATTAAATCCGGAGGCTATTAAAGTTTTAACTTACATAAGCATGTTTTGAAAACACATACCTTTGACTCTGCATTTGCAGTGGCAGGATTTAAAGCTCAGTTGGTTATCTGGATGGGAAGCCTCGCCCTAACCCTGATCCACCCTTTCAAACTCTGTGGCTCACACCTGTGCCCTTCTACTCTTCCTCCTTGTTCATCTCATTCCAAGACAATCTCAACTTCCTTCTCCCCAGGGGCTCACAATTCCCTCACGCCACATTCCTCCTACTCCTCAGAACCTCCCCTCTAACTCTTGCACAGCAGGTGAATCATGTTGTCTAAGCCTCCTTTCCTTAGCTAAGGCTACATGTTAAGCTTGCTGAGATGGAAAGTGTTACATACCTTCCCCAGGAGAACACTTTTATTTTCTCTGGTTTCATTCGAGATTCTTTCTTTGACTTTGGTTTTCTGCAGTGTGAAAACTGTACATCTAGATAATAGTTTTCTTGTATTGATTTGCATTGTTGCTGAGCTTACCTGTAGCTTAATGTCTGTCATTAATCCTGGAAAGCACTCAGATTTATTACTTCAAGAACTACTCTTTGCCACTTCCTTGTATTCCCTTGGTACCTGTTATGCCTTTTCAAACTGTCCCACATTCCTTGCATATTCTATTCCTTTTTTGTACTCTTTTACTTTTGCATCTCAGTTTGTGATGTTTTTAGTGACATTATCTTCAAGCTGACCAATTTTCATCAACCACATTTAGCCTATTATCTACCAATTAGTCCAGAAGAGCATTCATTTCTATTAGTGATTTTGATTTCTAGCATCTCCATTTGATTCTTATATAGTTTCCTTTTCTGATTACTTATCTGTTTTTTGCATGTTGTCTTTTTTTTTCATTAGAGACCTTAACATGTGAACCATAGCTCTTCTAAATTCCCTGTCTGATCCTTCAGAACTTGGAGTCACATGAGCCTGATGCTTGCCTTGCTGCTTCAGGATGTTTTTCTCTGCTTTTAGTGTACCTTACAAAATGCCTATTTAAAGCTGGACATGATGTATCAAATAATAGCAACTGAAGCAAATGAGTCTTTAGAATGAGTGTTTTATGCTAATCTGGCTAGGAACTGGACTGTTTCCTTTTTGTTGCAGCTATAGGAATTAGTGGCTGCCAGTTCCTGTTGTGTCTATGTTTTGGTCTGGCCTAATGTTCCTCCTCAGACAGCATCTGTATCTTGCTGTTCCTCTGGCTATAATCCATATTACCATTTGCACTGGAGCCCTCCTAGGGTGCAAGCAAGATGTGAGGAGGTGAAACAATCCGTAGTTTTATTAAACTCAGCTTTTTAATGCTGCTGTGCCCTTCACAAGTGATCCCCTATCTAGTCCCCTACCATTAGTTCAGACAGGAAGCCTACAGGAAGGAGGATGGAGTGGGAAAGCTGCCTGGGAAAATGCTGCTCTTTCTTCCCAGCCCCTCTTCCAGAATGAAGAAAAAGGGATTTTTTTTCTGGAGCTTCATCTTGAGCCTGGTGGGCTCCTCCAGGTAAAGCCATAAAGTATGTCCCTGGTTCCCAAGACAGCCTCTTAAGTCTCACTCTGACTAGTCTACATGTACCCTCAAGTAATTCATCAAGGTAACTACTTAGTGCTTCTACAAGTTCACGGCTTCAACAGCCATAGTTCCAGGTAAGCAGATCTCAGCTGCTACTCTCTACGTGTGTGCTAGTCTCTCTAGACTTTGGGTGGCTGCTTGCCATGATCTAAGTATCTGATAAGTTTCAAAAGTGTCAATGAGCTTGGATTTTTCCTGACATAAAAGTCAAACATGATAACGTCTGAGGTCTTTTCATACTAGACCTGAGCATGGATCAAAGTGGTGAGCCCAATACATTCTTGCTCTTTCTTCTCTCTAGAAGCAGGTAACAGTGATCCTGGAACCCAGAGCACAGAGACCCCAGGCCTAGCAAGAGAGCCCACAAAGAGAGCCCTGGGCCCACAAAGACAGCCTCTCAGCCAAAACAAAGGTCAGGAGGCACTGTGTCTCCTGTGACACATCTCAAGATCAATGTCATTGCAGTCGAGCTTCTTCTAATTCACTTCACTCAAACTCTTAGGGAGAAATCCAAAATTCTGAATCACTATTTCTATATCTGAGTAAGAGACCTAGACTAGAGATAGTCACACAGTAATCATTCTAAGATTTCAGTGTTCAGTCTCTGTCAAGGCCTCAGCACCTAAAGACATCTTTTCAAATGTATTCTACCAGTGTGCTCTCCTCCAAATTCCCAAGGTTTATTTTCAAAGACTAAGAGAGGTCTCCCCGAACTTCACTCTGACAAATGGGCTTCCTACTTCATTTCAAACTCTACGCTATCTCACCTGAATCCTATCCACAGTTGTTCACATGTCACCTTTTTCTGTCTTTTAAGACTGGTATCCCTTACCTGCCCCCTCATGCTGGAGATCACTCCAACTTCCTTGGGGATTTTTCTCCATTAGCTACCACCATTGTCTTTCTGAATTCTCCTACCACTTTCTATTATTATGATCTATTATATGACATTTTTTCCCCCAGTCCCAAGCAAGCCTCAGAACACTTCATCATTCTTTCATCTTCCCATACATTATTTCTGCCTTTGTTTCCTCAAACTCCTGGTAGTTTAAGGTCACCAAGGCCCTTCAAAGAGCCAGACCCACATATGTTTATTACATGTACTATCTGCTATTAGAGTCCAAGATCCGACACTTGTGACCCCTCCCCCAGAGGTACCTTGTACCTCTGCCTCTTCTGCTGCCTACACGTCTAAAGCCTCGGATTGTGCCCTCATTTTTGGAGATGTACAGAACTGCCATGAGGCAGGCTTGTTCACATACCTCCCATGGTAAGCACCCATCCTAGTGATTTAATCTGGCCATATCCCAGTTGATTTATTAAAATAAATAGTATTTCAGATTCACATTATTATATTCAGGCCTTTGTGACTCTGCTTCTTCACCCCACATTTAAGTTCCAGAAGGGGTAAGGGGAACTTTATGGCAACTAAGGATAGGAAGGCCACGTCCGATGCCATTGCACATCCATGTGACACCAGCTCCTGGTGTTCTGTACCTCCTACCCAGGCCCACCCCAGCAGTACAAAGCATGTGGCATTCCTGTGAGAACTGGAGCTGCTGAGGACTTCAGCAGGCTGCACTGTGCTGTGTAAGTCTGAAAACGCATGTAGCCTCTAAGGGCTGAGGCTCTCCTGAGGGGCTGCCAATTTCCCAGGGCCACCTGCAGGCACGGAAGTAAGAACTAGGAGTCCTGTGTAGATGTAAGAACAGCTGATCTATACCTGCCTTTTCTGCTTCTCCAGTTCATCTCCTTTCTATAACAGGAAGGCTACCATGGCACATTGTGAAGGTTTTTGCCTCTTTCCCTTCTGCTGCATATCCCTTAAGCTGTCTTGAGTTATCTTAAAATATTTGACTCTCAATGGTACTCAGCTGTTCCAAATCAAAATACTGTTTTCAAAATATTGTCAAGGTTTTTTTTTTTAAGTTCATTTAGAAACTTCAAAATTAAACGTCAGACTTCATATGTTTTTAAACCCCTGGTCCTCTTTTAGAGCTTCTACATTTCTGAACATCAAGGATGTATCAATGTGCCTTAATGTCCTATATGTAAAATGTGCAGTACTACATTCTTACTTGTACATCAGGAAAATTAAGCAGTTCACAAAGGATACAAAGTTCTCCACTGAGACAGAGCTAGGATCCAAGCCATATCAGAATTAACACTTATATATAGCTCTATATAAGTGGTCTTAATCCTTTTAAGTCTTTCTATTCCAGTGTGGAATACACGGGATCCTTTGTGTTACATTTTTTAAATGCCCATAAAATGGAATACAGTAAAAATTTTCTCCTAAATTCTTGTTCCTTTAATTTTTCTATACAAATATATATATATGAATTTCATGCAAAAATTTAAAAATTGAAATGTTCAGCATAAATGGATTAACTATCTAAAATGGGTCTCTTTCTTCTGAACTACCTCCTTTAATGAAACCAGCAAGGTCAAGCCTGGCCATCATCACAGCCAAAAGAACTCTGAGTAGAAAGAGAGAAAATATCCACAAGAGAGCCTGTGGCAATTTGCATTCAATTTACTAGTATGAGACACAGCTTGTCACAAATAATTTTTAATACAGTAAATTGATATAGAAAAGCCTAAGAAGAAACAACTTTACAATAACTAACAAAAAAATCACTTCACTTGCATACAAAACCCAGAACGGAGAACGTAGATCAAACAAGAGCAGAAGAGTGAACCAAGACAAGAAAGGCTCCCACGCTCAAAGAGCAGGAAAAGGATGGCCAAGAATTCCATTTTCGTTTGAAAAATTAGTATTATAGCCTTAATAAAAGAACCCACTTTTATACTACAGGGGTATGATTACTTATATATCCTTAAAATTTATACAGACTTATCTGTCCTAAGGAATGTAAATTTTACTTTACAAACTAGGTTCAGATCCTGACTCCCTTTCTTCAAACACAGCTCTGAGACTTAAACATTAAAACAGAAACAATAAGCCTGCTGGACAACAGGTTATGCAAAACTCTTGGAGACATTGGCTTAGGCAGAGACTTTTATGAATAAAACCTCTATAGCACAAGAACTAGCAGAAAGAATCAACAAATGGGATCTCATCCTACTGAAAAGCTTCTGCACAGCAAAAGAAACCAGTGGCACTGCTATAAGACAACCAACATGGGAAAAAATCTTTACTAGCTGTTTATCAGACAAAGGGCTATTATCTACAACATATAAAGAACTCAAACAGATCAGCTTCCCCAAGTTTAAAGACTCAATTCAAAAATGGGCATCTGAAATGAACAGACACTTCTCAGAGGCAGAAGTCAAAGCAGCCAAGAAGCTATGAAGAAATGTTCAACATCACTGGTCATTCGAGAGATGCAAATGAAAACAACACTGAGATTTCATCTCACTCCACAAAGAACGGCTGCTATCACAAAATCACCCAACAATAAATGCTGGTGTGGCTGTGGGGAGAAAGGAACCCTTCACTGTGGGTGGGATTGCAGACTTGTGCAACCACTGTGGAGATCTGTGTGGAGATTTCTCAGAAAACTAGGACTAGGGGTCCCATTTGACCCTGCTATCCCCTTGCTAGGAATACACCCAAAAGAATTTTAAAAATCATATTGGAAAGACAGATGCACACCCTTGTTCATAGCAGCTCAGTTCGTACTAGCTCAGTCTTGGAAATAACCCAAATGCCCATCAAATGGAGACTGGATAAAGAAGATGTGGGTTTTTTATAAAATGGAGTATTATTCTTCCATAAAGAATGACAAGATTGATTTATTTATGTGCAAATGGATACACCTGGAGGATATACTAATAAGTGAAATAAATAGATCACAGATAGGCAAATACCGGATCTTTTCTTTGATATGAGCACCTGTAGATGCAAATGAGCTCTAGAAAGTATGACAGTTTTTGTAGAATGGGAAGTTTCCAAAGGAAATTTGGTGTGGGAATGTAATGAGGGGAAGGAATATGATTCTGAAAGAAAACTAAAAGAGCATGTATATAGGGGGTGGGGAGGTGTGGGTGGGTAGGGATATGGGTAAAAGTGAGAATTAACTTGTGTCATATATTGGTACAAATTCCCCAATGTTATATGTGATTGTGAGATGTATATAAATTGTACCAATAAAGAATTTAAAAAATAAAAATAAAAAATTTTTAAAAGTGCTGAGAACGTAGCTTATTAAGAAGGCCCTTGGTTCAATCTCAGTGTCACCAAAAACAAAAAAGGAGAGGAAGTGTGCAGCCTGACTTCTTCTGATATCAGAAACACTGAATAGTGACCCCATCTGCCTACTACTAAGACAGAGCAACTTAGCCTGCTAAAAGGCAAAGAGAACATCTTTTATCTGCCTTCCTCTGAAGGACAGCCAGGGCAAATGCATCATCTGAGACCAAAATTAAACCTTAGTGTAGTCATTTTTCTTTATATTGTTTGGAATTAAAAACATATTAAATTGATTCATTATAAAAATTCTGTTTTCTATATTGTGTGATTCAGACCATGTCTGTATCTTAAGGCTATGAAACAATTTTTGTAATTGCAATAACAAAACAAATTATTGACTTTAACTTAAGAAAATTGTTGCTTGAATGACTAAATATTCAACTAAAATAAAACAAACCTCTCCCCAAATTGTATCATATAAAATTTGCTTATTTCCACAGGTTAATGAATGTTGTGTAGCTGGGTTATGGGAATATTCCTAATTTTCACGTCTTTGCTCTGTGTTGGAGAAAAGGGACCCTGCTGCAGTTTGGTAATTATGTGATCTTATGCCTGGTTGGTATGAGCTATCAACATTATTGCAGTGGAGAAAAATAAAAATCACATCAATACCAAGCACAGACTACCAGAAGTCTGGCTATGTGGTTTTGAATTCTAGGCCTAGGTTTTGTAGAGAAGACTATGTGGGAGGGGGAGGGGAGGA
>PVIC010028188.1:0-23433 GCA_004025085.1 Thryonomys swinderianus
TTTTTTTTTTTTTTTTTTTTTTTTTTGCTTTTTGGAGACAGGGTCTCACTTTGTAGTTCAGGCTGGCCCTGAGCTCACCATGGTGCCCAGGCAAGCCGCCGCGAACTCAGCAATCCTCCCGTCTCTGCCTCCCGAGTGCTGGGATTACAGGCGTGAGCCACCACGCCCAGCATTATATGTGGTAACCAGGGATCGAACTCAGGTCCTTACGCTTGCGAGGCAGGCGCCGAAACCACTGAGCTAACCCTCCGGCCCAACCCTGGGCTTTTTGAGAGGGAGTCAACAGGGCCCTTCTCTCTTCAGGGTGGGTCTCTGGCTTAGATGTAAGGCTGGAGGGGCCCCCTATCAGGAACCGGTAGCGGTTCTAAACAGGCTCGGTGGGTTTCTTCAGGTGACTCCCTGTAAACAGATATTTGAGGCTCCCTGACTCTCAGAATGAACCCCTCCTGAAAGTGGGGGCCGGTTAGTTATGAGTCTCAAAGGCCTCTTCTTTGTTCCCCTGGATGATCCAGTCTGGGGCAGGACTAAGCATCTGGGGGTTGCAGCCTTGACGGCCTCAGGCCATGGCCAGCCTGGAGGATGAGGGGAGGGGTGGGTGGGGAAGGCCCAGGGACTCTGGACAGGGTTGGCTGGCCAGGCTGGCACTGGCTGTGCTGTGGGCCCGCCAGGCTCTGAGGGATTTCCTGTCCCCTACTTCCCGAGGTCAGCAGGATTGCGCTTGGGTTGTTTATGGTCCCGATGGTTACATTGATAACTGCGATAATGTGAGGCCCAGGCCATGTCGCTGTGGCCTTTGGGCCCAGAGAAGCCCTTTCCCAGGGTCTGTCCCTACGGGGGCAGTAATCATGGCAGAAGAGGGGCTGGGCAGGCTGCCATGGGTGGAGGCAATGCTGCCAGACGCTGCTGCCACCCGGGTCAGCGCAACTCCTTTGGTCCCTCGATGAACAGTTTGGGTCCAAGTCAGAGGGGGTGGGAGCAGCAGAGCAGTGTCTGTGAAGCCCCCTGCTGCAGGATTTCCCAGCATCCTGGCAACCCTGGCCCAGACTCTGGCGGGTGCTGAGCTGGGGACTTTGTCACTTGGCCCCAGTTTTGTTCCTAAGCCTTGCCTGCAAGGACCAGGAATTCTTGAAAACATGGCTCTTTGTGTCTCAGAGCTGGTGCAACACAGGCATGCAATTCTGTAGCCTCAGGCCAGTACTTTTCCAGCTCTGTCTACCATACTGACCATGGTCTTAGACACCAACAGGCCCTGGATGCCCACGACTCAAGCCTAAAAAGTGAAGCTTCTCATCATCTTTTCAGGAGATGCTGTCTGAGGACACTAGGCTCCTGGTCTCAGCTTAAGGGGAGGGGTCAGTGATCCATGGGCAGTGGGCAGAGCCATGAAGAAGGCCTGGGATGATCAGGGAGGAGTTAGAACTATACCTGGCCAGCCACAGTGGGTGCCCTGGGATGGCAGTGGGTGGTGCTCTCGGAGATTCTATGTTGATCTGGCTCACACACCTCAGCTTGTGCTACCACGATGTGGGCCAGTGGTTGGGGACAGCTGCCTTGACCACTACACATGAGGGCTATGTGAGGAGGTCAGGTTGGGCCTGGGGCTCATTCTGTGGCTCTTTCTTAGCTTGCTTTACTGTCTTTACATGCCTGGCCTGGACTTAGCACAGATGCTCTGGTGCTCCAGCCCTGAGTCACTGTGTCCGTGTGCTAAGAGGGAGGTCAAGGTCAGCCTTGCTCACAGAGGACAGGGCCAGGGTCATGGGCTGCTGAACCTGATCTTGTGCACTGAACCTGGGTCTCTGCTTCCATCTTGACAGGTAGGCACCAACTCCTGCTGGGCTACCTCCCTGGAAAAGGTCATGCCACCACCCTGCCCAGGCCTGCTCAGGTCTTGCAGTAAGGTCCAGGTATGGACATATTGTCCAGCAGGCCAGGCTCACAGTCAGGATTGCAGGGGGCACCTGGAACCCAGCTGTCCTCTTTCTGCTTAATTCCATTTACTAGCCTAGGCAACCAGAGACACCACAGGCTGGGGGCAGCTTCTGCTGGTGGGGAG
Organism: Thryonomys swinderianus; assembly: GCA_004025085.1. Lineage (NCBI taxonomy): Eukaryota > Metazoa > Chordata > Mammalia > Rodentia > Thryonomyidae > Thryonomys > Thryonomys swinderianus. Next base: position 2,057 of record PVIC010028188.1, read on the forward strand.
GGGAGGCTGGGTAGGCAGGAACGGAGAGCCACTCCTCCTGCGTGGGCCCAGCCAGGCCCACCTGCCCCACTGCAGTGACTGGAAGCGAGCCAGGGCTGGGTGTTGCTGGGCAACCCAGCAAGGCAGGCAGCACTCCCTGCTCAACTGAAATTCCTCTATTTTTAGCCACTCAGTAACTTTCAGATAAAATCCATGTAGACAGACGAGCTGCCCAGCAAGATAAAAGCCTGCATCAAACCACAGACTTCAAAGGGCAGCGGTGGGTTGAGACTAGCCTGAAAAAGGGCTTTCCTTGGTCCAGAAACTCCTGTGGCTCCTGGGCCACCCTGTGCAGAGGCTCTGAGCTGAGAGGCCAGTGACAGTGGGCCAGCTTTGCAGACAGTGAGACATTCCTGTAGGCTAGCCCATTCAGGCCCTAGCCTCTGGGAACAGTGAGTAGCCAGGCCACAGAGGAGTACTGATCCTCTGTACCCCAACTGGACACCTGTGGCCCTCCAGTGGAAGACCCTCCAGTGGAGGCTAAATGTGCCCTAACAGGGCAGGTCCAGAACAGCCCATTATCACATCCCAAACTGGCTCCTCCCCAGGACAGTCGGGCCCATGAACCAGTCCTAGGTAGACTGAGTGCCCCGAGCTCCGGCCCTCCCAAAGCAAAGGCTCCAGACAGCTGGTCCTACAGGAAGCCTGAGCAGCCAGGCTGCCCCTGCCACCCCTTACTCAGGGTGCAGCCAGAGGCTCTTGGAACACAGAGCAGTCAGAAGAGGTGGTGGGAGAGGGTAGGTCATGGTGACGGTCCAGTGTACCTGGCCTCAAGGTCTCAGTCCCTTCACTCAGTACAGAGGCGGGGCCATGGCCTGGGTTAGCTAGGTGAAAGCAGCCAGTAGAACTCCAGGGAAGGACTCGTGGGTACTAGGTGCCACTTGTCAGTAAAAGCGCCACTTGTCAGAGAACTAGAAACCAGTCTGGCCGGACTCCTTTCAGGGAAGGACAGATAACCAACCAGGTGGCTTAACCCCAGTTAGAGAAGGGATGTGTGAGCCACAGTGAGCATGGAGGGAGAGGGGACCATGTACCTGTGGCCCTGTCCCAGTCCGCAGGGCACACTCAAGACAGAGGAGGGGAGTAAGAAGCTACCTGCGGAGGCGCTGAGCTGCCCCTGAGGACGCTGAGCAGTGGGGCCCACGGGGCCAGATGCCTGAGCCTACCTTGTCTTCCACCCGGTTCAGGCGGGCTCCGATCGTGTTGCTGCCACGGTCCTTGCTCTTTTCTGTAGGGGTGAAGCACTCATATCAGGGGTGTGCAATGGGAGGTGAGGTGATCTCCAACTGGCTTAGGGAGCAGGATGGCCAAGGAGGTAGTGGAGGGTCAACAGGCCTGAACCTATCAGGCTGTTTATCTTTGTTCTTTCTTTGTGTCTCTCTCTTTTCTTTTTTTCTTTTTTCTTTTTGTGTGTGATTCCAGAGATTAAATCCAGGTCTTGCCACTGAGCTCCGTTCCAGCCACTTTTGAATATTTCAGATTTTGAAAGAGGGTCTTGTTGAGTTGCCCAGGCTAGGATCAAACTTTTAACCCTCCCGCCTCAGCCCCCCAGATGCAGAAATTACAGGTGTGTGCCACCGCGCCCAATAAGGCCATCTTCTCAAGTGCTCCTCTGGGGGAACAGTAGGGATTAGTGCACTGAGAAGGACAGGGTGGACCTGGTCTCTGCAAGACATCTGGGGTCCCCTTGGGGTGTCAGATGGGGCGGGGCACACCTGGCCCAGGGCTGCCTGTTGTGCAGATTTGTGACACTGGGCCTTGTGCCAGGCCAGGGAATCCTGCTGGCCAGCAGCCCTGCCACATCAGCCTGTGCTGTGAAGTTCTATTAGAACCTTGGCCAGGGTCCTCCAAAGAACAAACCTCCCCCATCCTTCCCTGGCATGACTCAGACTCTGCCTAGAGGACCTGAGGAGTTGCGCCAAGCCAGAAAACTGGCACGCACTATGCTGCCTCCTCCAAACTAGAGTCCATGCCAACAGCCCCAGACCTGGATTGGCTGCTCACCCTATCTAGACCTCAGCCCAGGAGCCTCCACCACTAGGACCCTTCTCCTAAAAATGAGCCCTCAGGTCACACTTCTCTCTGAGCCTGACTTCCATGTATAGAAATTTGTCATTTAGAGACCAAAGTGGAAATTCCTTGGTAAAGGGTGGCCTCAGGGTGGCTGTCCCTGCTTGACTTTCACTTTATGTCACACACTGTAAGGTGGCTCTGTGGCGCAGTGAATAGCACATTGGACTTCTAGTGACATATATCACACACTGTACAGGCCCTAATGCCTGCTCTGATAGAAGAGAAAAGTGGTGAGAGAGGCTGGCATGGATGCCACATCCACCCCCAGCAGAACCCACCTGAGATGGGGATGAACAGGGAGGGCTTCCCGATGGACTGGTCCAACCTGAAAGGGAAGGAGATGGACAGGAGCTCACACTCAGCCTCAAGCACCTGCTCGGGGCCATACAGCACTGTCTCCTAGGACCTATAGGAGACTCCAGGACCATAGGAGCTCATGCTCCTGAAAGGGCCACAGGAAGCTCAAGATGAGGGGTAGAGGCTAGGTGATCCCTAGACTTCTTCTCTGGGTTGGGCAAGTGGGATCAGCCATGGAGGAGGCTCTAGATGTTTGGCCTCACATGTGCTAGGATGGGTACCCTGTAATATAGGGAGCTAGGCTCCCAGGCTAGCCTACCATGAAATATAGATGGGCTAAGCCTGTGCCATATCCAAAGGATGATGCTATTCCCAAGAGGATCCAAGCCAAAATTCTAGAACATGCCAGTTTCCAGTGGTCAGATTCTCCCCCTACAGACCTAGCAGTGGGGAGAGCCAAAGGGGATCAGAAACCTGTTTGGGGGAGACCTGGGGGTGGATCCTAGGGACAACTCAAGGTTTCTTCTCTCCTTCAGCCCAGCTAAGGCTGTAGCAGACACTGTGAAGATAAAGCAAGGCCGGCTGGAGTGAATATGCCATGGTGGTCCCCAGGTTCCCATGTCCCCACACCCCACCTGTGCCCACCTTCGCTGCAGCTCTTTGATTCGCACCATGAGGTTGAGGTGGCCCTGAGAGTACTGCTCAATGACATCCCGCACGTCGTAGGGCTTCCGTGCTTGCTGCAGGCCAGAAAGACATGTGTCACTCCCTGTGTTCTGCAGGCTCAGCTCTAAATGCAGACAGCGATGGGGACAGTGATAGGGCTAGCCTGCCACAAAGCACGTGCACAGGAGGGCTTGTTCCCATGGCTATGCCATTCCAGGCTGGAGGTCCCTGACCACCAGCTGAGAGCCTCTTAGGGCCCTGGCCTATCAGCTCAGGCTCTGGGGCCCCTAGGCCATCAGCTTGGCCTCTGGGGCCCTGGGTTATCAGGTCAACCTCTGTAGGTCTGGCCCTTGGCTCAGTTTCTGGGGTCTCTGAAGTATCCATTTGACCTCTGTGGAGCTCTGACAGTTGTCTTCCCTTAATGCACTCAACTTTCTGTCGTGTCTGCTGCTCTTCCAGGCTACTAGCCCCTTAGTCTCAGCCTCAGGAAGAGCTGGCCCCAATGGCTGGGAGGCATAGCTATACACACCCCCGTCTGTCCGTATCTCAGGCTGGTGCCAGACACACTCCTGGGCAGGAGTCCCTAATGCTTCCAGAGCAGGGAGGTGGTAGACATCTGCTTGGGCTTCCTCAGCAGGTCTGGAGCCGTGTGGGGCAGGCAAGTGACCACAGGGATCCCAGGCCTGTGCCAGCTCTGATCCCATTAGTGGGGTCCAGGTCAAGGTGGTGACATCAGCAGGGAGCACAAGTGAAGCTGATGCTTCTCACAATCAGCCTGATTTTCACAAGGCCTTGTTCTCAGTGGCCTCGAGTGAGGGTCTCACCTAGGAAGTAGCAGCCAGGCTGAGCAGCATTTGATGGTCTGGGAGCCATGGGGAAAGCAGAGTGCTCTGTCCTGAGGGCAAATGGAAGAGCGGGTTGGGCCCAGGAGGTCTCTTTACAACTTAGCCCCATTAGTGATGAGCTGAGGTCACTGCCTTCTGCTTGGGTGTTCAAGGTGAGGCTTGGGGTTGGTGAGGGAAGGAGGCAGGGGAACAAGCTGGGCCAGGGCTTGAGGCGGTATAGACCTGGACTGGAGTGGACAAATGCTTCTATTGCTCCCTGATAGCCTGGGAGCCAAGGGCCACTGTATCCATGTGTGTGGGGATACGTATGTTAGAAGTCTCCACTGACATGTGATTTAGTACGCCTTATGTGAGAGAGGGTGCCTCTGCAGGAATGGAGGCGGGGTGCGCAGGGTAAAGGCCAAAGGGCAAAGGTTCCCTATCATCTCCCTACAACATCCAGGTTGCTGAAATTATTTTGCACCCATCTCCCTGCCAAGGTCTGGTCAGGTGAAGGCTCAGAGAAGTGGCTGCTTGGGGCCTGGTGGGAAAGGCCACCTCGGCTTTCTCTCTAGAGTTAATATCCCTGCTGAGGGGATGAGCTGGCCTATCCAGGCTGATTGATGGTGGATGGGGCTATTCAAGACAAACTTAAAGGTCTAAGAGGCTTTGGCTCCTTGGGCCAGACACAGGGGTGTGGGCCAGGGACTGACTTATCTGTCAGCGAGGTAGGAAGGGGAGCATCCACCATGTGAGCAGCCCAAAGCTAGTAGGGGCGGGGCAGGTACAGGTGGCCAGAGAGGTTATCGGAAGTGAGGATGCCCTGAGAGCTGGGGCCCCATGTAGCCCCTCCCTGCCAAGGGTTTCCTCCTCACCCAGCTTGTTCCTGTTCTCTACAGGCCTCCTACTTCCTGCCCCTCTATGTACCCCCAGCTCTTTGAGGGAGCCTCAGTGTCCATCCTCACTCGGGATCCTGTTCCCAGAAAAATCACTTGCCTCGGTGATGTATTCAAGATTCCCCCAGGGCCTGGGGTGCAGGGGAGATGCACAATGGGAGGCAGGCGTTCCTAGCACACTGTGGAAGCTTCCCAGACCACTGTGAGGACTGCACAGAAGAGGGAACCCCAGCCTGGAAGTCTGTCTCTCCAGAACTTGCACCCATGCTGGCAGGCAGTTTTCTTGCCTGTGTCACAGTAACAGGTCCGCTCAGGTTACTGTGGTTGACCCTTAATCTGAGATGGTTAACACGAAGGTCTCTGTCCTTGGCTAGGTGTCCCCTGGGCCCTAGAAGCAACTCCCAGAGAGACCAGCATCTGGCCCAGCACAGTTCCACAAATCCAAGCAAGTTCCAGGTTGCTCCATGCCAGGGGTGCTGCTCTACACCCACAGAGAGCCACTGTATCAGGCTGGGGACGACCACGACCCTGGAGATCCCTTTGTGACCCTCTGCTTCACAAGGTAACATCAGTGACTTTGGTTGTTACTGCCAAGCTGCTCCCCAGCATGGGAGACACAGCAGGTCCTTTCACCCCAGGACAGTCCTGCCATGCCCCCCCGGGAAGGGTTCTGGCAGCCTCGTCCCCACCTGGGAGGAGCGAGTGCAGCCAGCCCCCATGCTCCATGCCATCTCCCACCACAGCATCCCCAGTGACAGGTGGGGCCTCCATAGTGGCTGGGGGTGGGGGACACAGTGACTAGATGCCCTATCCGGGGGTTATCAGATATCCCCAGGACATCACTGGTAGACTTCCTGGTGCCGGCTGCGAGGAGCTTTTATTTGTTTCCACAAAAAAGCAGTCCCAAGGCGGGTGGGAGTGTGGGCAGTGTGGTCCAGCTGAGTCCTAACAGCCACTACAGTGCTGCTGTGTGTTAAGTGACCTTTGAGGTGGTTGGCGACTGGGCAGAAGCTACATGGTGCTCAGCAGTCATCCAGCACTCGGCCTACTTGGTCTGTCCTCAGGGCTCATGATAGTGACAGTGGTGGCAAATGCTGCTGCAGGGGACACTTGTGAGCAAGGACAGGTGAAACCCATGTGTACACAGTGGTGCCAATGCCTTGGGCTCCTGCTGTCAGTACAGATGGGGTTGAACTCACTCAGGGTTGCCTGGGTAGCCCTGTGTCCCAAATGCCCATGGTGTCTAGAGGTTGTGAGTGGCTGGCCCAGGGTTCAGTTTGGAGTTGTACTCAGGAGATCATCAGCCAACCTGCCTCAATCTCATAGGCTGGTATAGGAGGCATGGCTGGAACTGGGTACAAGGCCACCACGGAACTGTTGAGGGACGGAAGGAGCCCTGCCTGCCACCAAGGCCATCTTTTATAGGCCTGGATCTTGGGGGCTCAGGAGACCCACCTTGGAGGGCTGCTGATGGCTACTGGAAGCCCAGAGCTGCAGTGTTTCCCAGACAGGACACTCCTCCTCTCTCCTAACCACTTGGTCTGGGGCTGGAAGAATGAGGGCAAGAGCACAGTGCTGGCCAAAAAGAGCTTCACTTCCTTTCCCAGGTGGCTTGGGGCTGCCTCTGGTTGTTCTGAAGGCATCTGTCCATCTGTCACTGATGCAAGCTGTGCGACCCATGGGACAGCAGGGTAAGCCATGAGTCTGCTGCCTCTTGGTTAGTGAGGAGGAACGGTGCTTCGGCTGGGCCTCAGGGAAGTGTCCTCTGAGAGGCCTGCTCTCTTGGGGAGAGGAGGCTCCCTAGGAACAACACTGAAGTCAGCACAGAATATCTGAAGGTAAAGGACTGATCCTGGGCAGGTCGGCCTGAGTAGTCTCCTCCAAAGGGCTTGTGGTGCCACAGGGGTTGCCAGGAGGCATAGGAGTATGAATGGATTCTGCCAGGACTCACCTGGAATTTCTTCTTGGCTACAAAGTACTGCATGCGCCGGATGACCTTGATGGTGGCCCGGTGGTGCTCTCGCAGCCTGCAGTGGAGGAGAGGAAGATGTGAATGGCTACATGTATCTGCCATCCCGGCCACACTGTCAGAGGTTCTGGTGCCCTTGTAGTGTGTGGATGGAGCCCTCTGTGAATAAGAAAGGTCAGCCCTAGGCCCCAGCGGGACAGCAAGACCCTGTGCTAGTGAGGATCCAGGGAAGCTAGGGATACGGGGATTTGACCAGTTAAAGGTTTGCCTTACTCATGGATGGGAAAAGGGATCCTGTCTTTATTTTTGTTACTCAGAATGGGAAAAGGGAGTCGAGATCCCTGGTCTATAAGGGCCGTGCCTCTAACTCATGGCAATCAGAGAAAGCTCTTTTACTGGGAGCCTTTGGGTTCCTCTTGGGTCAAGGGAGCACGTGGGGTGCAAGCACATAAGAGAAGGCCACGGTGTAGGACAAGTTATCATGGGAATTTGAGTTCAGCTCAAAGTACTGCATAGGTGTGTCTCTAAAGTCTCTTCTACAAATGACAGTCCTTTGAGAAATATCACTGACAAAGGAAACAAAAGATTTGGTATCTCTATGCTTAGAAAAAAGACTGGCAGCAAACGTGACCATGTGGGAATTGTAGGAGTGTCCTGCCTGTGAAACTCACACAGAACAACCCTCCCACTGGAGATTCCTGTGACAACTATGCCCAACATCAGTGGTGACAATAGACCCTGCTGGGAGGCTCGAGGGGACAGACGTGGAAGGATACGATCTTCAGCGAGCAGACCCATACGAAGGTGAGCCTGCACTGTAGGCTGTGCTTCTGCTATAGAGTATTCTGTAGGACACGAGTACTAGAGACAAGCCCCTGGTGAGCAGAGGGCCACGGAACAGTGTTTTTCTAGAAGCATCCGTAGGTTGCCAAGCTGTACAGAAGGCTGAGGTTTGAGTACAGAACATAGAAAGTTTCCAGGAGGGTGAAAAGTAAGACAGACAACTCATCTGGCTCATGCCTCTGAGGAAAGCAGCCTTGAGGGTTTGATTTACCCAGGATGGGGGCCCACAAACATCCCAAAGTTTTGGTTGAGATTCTTGTAGCCTCAAGCCTTGACTTTAGTGAGCTGTCCTCCCCCTGATTCTTTTTGCACACTAAAAGAAAATCCTTTTTGCAATAGAAAGATAATAGCATTGAGCCTCTATTATTTTCCCCATACATAAAAAAGATTAAATCCAACAGAAAGAACAGTCTCTAGAAACAGAGCTAATGTATGGCACATTCAGTGGTCTTAAATACCTATCACTCTTCCCATCAAGAGATGGGGCCTCTTGGATTTAGCCTGATCTTATGATCTAAAGTGACTGACTTACAACATTAAGGAACTTACACAAATGTAACACATGTGGTCCTGGAGGGTGGCCATGTGAACAAACTTGAGCCCATGGGGTGGCAGGGCCACACAGAGAGAAAATAGGGCACCTCAGTACTCAACACCAACCCACAGGCATATGAGTCAGGCTTTCCTAGTCCCCAACCCTGAATAAGCCACCTGATCCACTCCAAGCAAAGCTGGCAGATCTATTTTCCAGCTGGGTGGTGGCCAAATTCCTGACCACAACATTGTAAGTGAAGACAATGTGTTAAGCCACTAAATTTAGCTGTGGTTTTCTATATAGCAACAGGTAACTGATAAAGAAATTAAGCACCAAAGGTGGGACAGTGTGACATCACTCTCCTAACACACAAGGTGCTGATTTGGGACCAGGCATTGTGTGAGAACACAAATCACAAAATGCTAGACTTGGAGCATGATGCTGTCTGTAATTAGTGACTTGTTGGTGCCTTGTGGAGGTGAGTATACTCTGCGGGGGGGGGCGGTTGCCATGAAAAATTATGGCAGAGGGCAGGCCACATAGGTGAAGATGGTTACAAATCCTTTGTCATTCTTCCGATTGAGGAGTGGAGTCATTTCTACCATGGTGGAAGTGGACCATGTGTTTTGAGTCCTGAAACCTTAGCGGTTTTACTTTTACCATCTTAGAATGCTGCTGCCTCATAGAACACATCTGAGGTAGCCTGCTGGGAAAGTGAGGTGACAGAGAGCTGAGTTACCCTGGCTGCCATTCAACAGCTCCAGACATATGAGGCTGACACTACCTAGCCACCACAAAGCCATCATGAGAGCATGCTGCACAGGTCAGCCCAAGTGGGTCTACCCAGCGCAGCAGCACATATTGCGGACCTAAGGACACGTGAGCAAATAGATGGTTGTAGTTTGCATCAGTATTTTATATGAGAATTTTAAAATGATCGTGATAAATAGATTTGAGAAAATAGACACAGTGATGGGGGAGTTTCATCAGAGAAATAAAAGCTATATATAAACAATGAAATGGAAATTCCAGAACAGAAAGGGCAATAATGGAAATTAAGAAGGCAATAGGTGAATTTGTGAGTGGAAACATCATAGTAGGATAGAAAACCTGGGAGAAATTGGAGAAAGCAGTATTATAGGAGAGATGAAATAAATTAAAAAAGAAGTATGATAGATTACATGTATTATGAATGGATTAATATTCTAATTAAAAGGTCAGTGTTGCCAAATAATTAATAACTGATTAATAACAACTGTATAAATCAACTTTAAAATATAAAAAGCACAGAAAAATATATATCATGATCTAGCCACAGAAAAATGCATACAGGTAAACTAATATCAGACAAAGTAGGCTTTAAGTATTACTAGCAATAAAGAAGAATATTTCATAACTATAAAAGTATCAATTCAGCAGAAAATCAATTCTAAACCTTTATGTACCTACAAACACAATCTTGAAATATATAAAGCAGGCCAACAATATAGCTCAGTGGCACCACACTGTCCTGGCAAGTGTAGGGCCCTGAGTTTGATCTCCAATACTACATTAAAAACAAACAGACAAAAACAACATATAACGCAGGCTGGAGATGTAGCTCAGTAGTAGAGTGCTTCCTTCCATGCACAAGGCCTTGGGTTCAAACCCCAGTATCTCTCTCTCTCTCTCTCTCTCTCTCTCTCTCTCTCTCTCTCTCTCTCTCTCTCTCTGTCTCACACACACACACACACACATATAACAATAAAAATACATTTCTCAGTGTGGTGGTGCATACCTGTAATCTTAGCACTTGGGAGGCAGAAGCAGGAGGATTGCCATGAGTTTAAGACCATCCTGAGTTATATAATGAGTGAAGGCCAACCTGAGCTACAATAGTGAGATCCTGTCTCAAAAAAATGAAAAATCATATAAAGCAAATTGGCAAAAGGGAAAATATATGACCTTGGTGGGATAATTGAACATCTCATCAGTAACCACTAGAGAAGCAGTCAACAAAGAGAAGAATCAACAGAGACAAATGTGAACAATTTGAGTAGCAACCTGACCTGACATGTACAGAACAGTGCCCCACATACTGAAGATCAAGTTAGCTTTCCAGGCGCACACAGAGAGCATTTGCTAGAACAAATGCCTAGGTTGAAAAGCAGGTCCTAACAAACTTCAAAATTGAATCATGTTTCAGATATTCTGTGACCATAGTGAAGTTAAAATAGAAATAAATTTTATACACATGTACATATATATCATGCATACACATGTACACATATAGGTACACATGTACATATAGGTACATGTGAAATCTACAAGTATTTTAGAAATTAATTTAACCCAAGGGTGAAGGAAAACAATCTGGTATGAATCAGAAAACTTTAATTGAATAATTAAAAAATGTTACCTATCAAAAGTTATAGCTAACTAAGTATTTCAGGTACAGTGAAATCTGAGTATGGAAGAAAAATTAAAGCCTTAAATGCACTTACTACAGAAGGGGCTGACCGAAATTCATCTCAAGACGTTAGAAAAAAGATAACAAATGCACATCCAAAGACAGTAGAAGGAAAGTGATAATAAAAGCATAAATTGATAAAATAAAAATAGTACTTTAAGAAAAATCAGTAATGCCAACATTGAGTTTTCCAAAGAGACAAATAAAATTAATAAGCTTTTAGTAAGACTGACTGGGCAGGGAGTGATCACAAAACACCTGTATTAGCAATTACAAGTTGAACAGCACTATAAGTCTAAAGTACTTAAATAGTCTATTCAACAGATAATATGAACAAAATAATTTCATAACATAAATAATAAAAATAAAATATGTAAAAGAAGTAGAAAAAATACTAATCTAGCAATATTAAATTAAACTTGGAATTTTAATGATCTTCCTGTAAAGAGAAATCAAAATCTAGATGATTGTACCAGCAAATTTTTCCAAACATCTAAGGAAAAACTAATAATTTTTATACAACTCTTCTCAGAAGATTGCTATGAGACAGTATAACTTGATATCAAAGTATTACAAGGATATTTCAAAAAAGAAAGATCAATGTCAATCTTTGATATAAATACAGACGCACATATTCTAAACATACCAGCCAACTGGATTCAATGATCCCAGTACAGATATGGTTCAGTATGGCTTCATTCTGTTTAGCAAATTTGGTTTAACACTTAAAAACCAATCAACATAACACATCAACAGAATAAGGAAAAACACACGATCATCTCAAAAGATACAGAATAGTATTCAATAAAATTCAAAATACACTCATAGTTAAAAACACAACTCTTAAGGAGCTGGGGATGTAGCTTAGTGGTGCCACACCTGCCTCACAAGCACAAGGTTCTGAGTTTCACCCCTGGTAGGTGGGAGCAGGGTACAACTCTTGGTGAAAAGGAATAGAAGGGAATTTCACTATCTAAAATAACAAAAACTATGGTCAAGAGATTTAGCTCAGTGGTGCAGGTGCCTCCCTAGCAAGTGCAAGGTTCCTGGTTCAAACCCAGTAACCACATACAACAATACCAGGCGTGGTGACTCACACCTACCAGCAATCAGTACCACATACCACAGTGCTGGGCGTGGTAGCTCATGTTTATAATCCCAGCACTTGGGAGGCAGAGGCAGGAGGATTGCTGAGCTTGAGGTTTGCCTGGGCTACATAGTGATCTCAGAGCCAATCTGAACTGCAAAGCAAGACTCTGTCTTAAATAAAATAAAATAAACAAAAACTAAAACAAACAAACAAAAGGTAACCCTAAGCACACATCATATGTAATGGCAAGGTGTCATGTACTTTGCTCCCAGGATGGTAGGGAGGGGATAGTATCAGCTGGCACCATCTCTGTTTTGTTTTTTTTTTTGCTTTTTGGAGACAGGGTCTCACTACCATCTCTGTTTTATATTGCCTAGAAAGTTCCAGTCTATGCGTTAACTCAAGAAAAAGTAGATAAAATAAGTAATGATCGAATGGGGAAAAAATCCTCATTATTTGCACATGACAATCATACATGCAAAAATTCATAAATATCTTCAGATAAACTATTGGAACTAAGAAGTGAATTTAGCAAGAACATATGTTATGTAATAATTATATTTTTATCTGCCACTAACAATGAGAACATGAAATAAAAAGATAGCAATTAAAAACCCATACAATCTCATCAAAACCCATACAATCTCATCAAAACCCATACAATACCAAAGATTGTATCTATTTACATATGAACAAGACTTTTATAAAGAAAAACACTAAAGAGTGGGAGAAGTTTAAAACAACCTAAATTCACTGAAGGATATATATCTTTGTGTGTAAGAAAACTCAGTATTGGGGCCGGAGATTTAGCTCAGTGGTTCCGGCGCCTGCCTTGCAAGCGCAAGGGCCTGAGTTTGATCCCAGTAACCACATACAATGCTGGGCGTGGTGACTCACGCCCACCAGCAATCAATACCACATACCACAGGGCCAGGCGTGGTGGCTCACGCTTGTAATCCCAGCACTCGGGAGGCAGAGTCAGGAGGACTGCTGAGTTCGAGGCTTGCCTGGGCTACACAGTGAGCTCAGGGCCAGCCTGAACTACAAAGCGAGACCCTATCTCAAAAAAAAAAAAGAAAACTCGGTATTTATAAAATGGTGTTCCCATATTGAGTTACAGATTATTTATGAGTCCAGTTTATGTCAGAATATTTTTGTTATTCTTTTTTTGAAATTGACAGGTCAATCCTAAAATATTTATGGAAATACAAAGACCAGTGGTCACAGTGATTTTGAAGAAAAATATTAAACTGGAAGACTTACACAATCAGAATACAGGAGTCATTGTAGACCTGGATTAGTGATATAGCATTTGGCCTGCATGCATGAGGCTCTGGGCATGATCCCTGGTGACACACCCACCCCCAAAACAGGCCTTATAAAATTGCACGACTTAGAAAGAGTGGTACTGACAGGTGGACAGAAAACATGGCCATTGGACAGAATAGAACATTTAGAAGCATAAACACACATGTGGCCACATGTGTTGATAACGCTGGCTCTGTTTCAGTTGGAAAGAATGTTCTTCTCAATAAATGTGCAAGAACAATTTGGACAACAGTAGGGAAAAACAGGAAACATGATCCCTGCGACATACCAGACACAATTTAACTCGAGTTAGGACTTAAACTGGAACCATGGTGACCATCAAGTCCATGGAGGACAACACCAAAATGGTTCATAACCCTGGGCTAGACAAAGATTTCTCTCTTTTTTTTTTTGAGACAGGCTCTCGCTTTGTAGTTCAGGCTGGCCCTGAGCTCACTATGTAGCCCAGGCAAGCCTCGAACTCACAGCAATCCGCCTGTCTCTGCCTCCCGAGTGCTGGGATTACAGGCGTGAGCCACCACTCCCGGCACTGTGGTATGTGGTATTGATGGCTGGTGGGCGTGAGTCTCCACGCCCAGCATTGTATGTGGTTACCAGGATCGAACTCAGGACCTTGCACTTGCGAGGCAGGCCCCGGAACCACTGAGCTAAATCTCCGGCCTGAGAAAGATTTCTTTAACACGATGCAAAAAGCAAAAACTGTAAGAGAAAAATCTGTGACAGAAGAGGCTGCAAGTCTCTCCTTGGCCTCAGGAAGCTCCTCATCTCAAACCTGACCTTTTTTGTGAGCAGCACATCATTCTGGCTTCTTTTCATCACCCCCAATGGCTTGCTAGCTAGGAGAAGAGTGGGGCTACACAGGCACCTTACTGTGAAGGGGCCCCTCCCAGTTTGGCTCAGGCCAGGAAGGTCCCAAGTCATGACTGCCAGGGCCTGAATACAGCCCCAGGTCTAGGGAGAACACTCAGGGCTCCAAACAAAGGTCCACCATACCTCACTTTCAGTCAACTGTTCAGAACAAAGTTGTAGCCTTTTCTGTCAACAGTCTTGGCCCAGCTAGGGCTTGGGGGAGGTCCTTGTCCCAGCTCTGGTTGGGCCATATTATGGACTGATCACTGCTCCAAGAACAGCCCTAGGATACAGCCAACTCTGTGGGAACAGAGGGAAGATACTCCTTGCATTTTCTTGACGATGATCTTTTCTTTCTGTGTAGCATATGGGCTGGGAAGGTGGCCAACTGGTCCTTCCTACCAAGTGGCTGTTCCATGGGTATATGTTTATGCTCCAGCAACACTGTCCTGTTCAGAAACAGGTTGTTGGGAGAAAAGGATGGGGCACAAGGTTCACTGGGCCCTCCTGGCCATGGATGTGGATTAGCCCAGGGTGGGTACACCTGTCTTTCAGGGCCAGTCTCTGGTCCTGTGGTTTCAGCATCTATAGATGGAGGGAGGGACATGCCCACCCTGCCTACCCCAACAGGGAGCCACGTGAGAAGGCAGAAAGGCCAGATGTTCCAGGGAGGGAGCAGCCACATGTTCCTGAAGGCGTCAGCCACTTGGAATAGGCCTACATTACCTATATGTTCCTAGTTCATGCATGTACTGGTTGCCATTTGCTTATTCATTAATTCACTCATTCAGCCATTCATCTTCTGGCTCATTCTTTAATTACTTTTGCAATTACCCATCAGTATAATTTCTGTTAATTTTTATATAAATTGTACAACTTAGTTTGAAGTCTTTTTATTTATTTTCAGCCAATGGATGCCCATTGCTCCAGCTCAGTATGCTAAAAACAACCTCCTTACATTAAGCTGTTTTTGCAATTGTATCTTAAAATTGGTCAGATCAGTCAGGCATATTTGTGTGTGTGTGTGTGTGTGTGTGTGTGTTTGTTTCTAGGTTTTCTGATCTGTTCCATTGATCTATGTGTCTATCCTTCCACCAATAACATCCTGTGTTGACTTCTTACTATACAAGCCATAAAACTGGTAATCTCTCCTACTTAACTATTTCTTTTCAAAATTGTTTTAGTTAGTCTAGAAGTTGTACCTTTCATATACATTTTTTTTTTTTTGAGACAGGGTCTCGCTTTGTAGTTCAGGCTGGCCCTAAACTCACTATGTAGCCCAGGCAAGACTCGAACTCAGCAATCCTCCTGCCTCTGCTTCCTGAGTGCTGGGATTACAGGCGTGAGCCACCACGCCCGGCATATACATTTTATAGTATGTTTTTCTGGGTTTACAAAAATCATTGCTGGGATTTTGTTATGAATTGAATTGTTAATTTATAGGTACTTCTGGAAGAATTGAAATTTTTACTACTTTGATTCTTTTAAACTATCAACACAGTGTTTAGTTCTTCTTTGACTTCTCTCAACATATAATTTTTAACATATAGTTCAGTACATGTTTTGTTAAATTTAATTTTAAGCATTGTAATTTCCCTGGATTAATCATAAAAGGTATTGTGTTATTTCACTTTGACTTTCACATATTCATTGACAACATACAGAAAGGCATGTGAGCTTTTGCATGCTCTAATATTCTAATCTAATATTCTGTGACCTTAGTGAACTCTTAATTCCAATAAATTTTTTATTGTCTCTTTCTTGGGATTTTCTATGCAGGAAATTGTGTCATCTGTCAGTTTTATGTTTTCTTTTCAAATCTGTATGCCTCACTTTTTTCTCTTGTGTCTATTGCAGTGACTTCAGCTTCTAGTACTACAATAAATAGAAGTGAACAGATCTTCCTCATCTGAGGTGGAGGCTTTCATTTCTCACTATTAAATGTGATGTTAGTTGTAGGTTTTTTTAAGAAGCACTTTATCAAAATTAGGAAGTTCTCTGGCAGATCATATTGCAATAATACCTCTGTTTTCAAACTCAACTTGTTCCAAATTAGTGTTTGAACACTGAAAAGTTCAAGAACTGAACATATTTTTCCCATAAGAAATAGTGGAAAACTAAAAAATTGGTTTTGAAGCCCCCAAATTGTGCTTATAGATCCATTTTTTCAAGACTTTTAAACAAATTCCACAATGATTTCTTTCTTCAACTCTATTGTGGTCTGACAGATTTCCTCTTAGCTTTACAGCTCATATCACTTTCATTGGCGCCATGGTTACGATATTTTATACAAATAAAGTGCCAAAATAAAAATACACAAAGACAAATGTTTTAACGTACTAATACAAGCACTATATGTTCTCTAGGCGAAAGCAGTGCTGAAGTGTCACCCCTTTGTGTCCACAGTAAAACACAAAGCGTGACTTATTCTCAGCCTGAGGGTTTTTTTTTTTTTTAAAGTTGGATTTTTGGTCTGACTACTGAGCAAAGTTATGGACCCCAAGGAAATATTTTTTAAAAATTTTGCTGTTTGAGTAATGGAAAGTTCAAGCTTGGTGCATTTTGAGACTGAGATATTACTATGATCGATTTAGATTTTTGAATGTCAAAAATGTAGCCTTGCATTTCTGGTACAAATCTCTCTTGGATGTGGTGTGCAATTTAATATCTATATATCTATATCTAGTTAAATTATTTTTAAAAATAATGTAGAAAGTCCCAGGAACTCACTGTTCAAAGTAAAAACTGTACTCCAACATCCCTCAATTCAACTCTTTTTTTTTTTTGCTTTTTGAGACAGGGTCTCACTTTGTAGTTCAGGCTGGCCCTGAGCTCACTATGTAGCCCAGGCAAGCCGCCGCGAACTCAGCAATCCTCCTGTCTCTGCCTCCCGAGTGCTGGGATTACAGGCGTGAGCCACCACGTCTGGCATTGTGGTATGCGGTGTTGATTGTTGGTGGGCATGTTTACATGTCCAGCATTATATGTGGTTACCGGGGATCGAACTCAGGACCTTGCACTTGCGAGGCAGGCGCTGGAACCACTGAGCTAACCCTCCAGCCCTCAACTCAACTCTTGACTCCCCCATCTCCTAGGTAAATGGCAACCTAAATTATATGTTTCTCACTTTTTTTTTTTTTTTTTGAGACAGGGTCTCGCTTTTGTAGTTTGGGCTGGCTCTGAGTTCACTATGTAGCTTAGGCAAGCTTCAAACTCAGCTATCCTCCTGTCTCTGCCTCCCGAGTGCTGGGATTATAGGCGTAAGCCATCACGCCTGGCACTCACTTTTTTTTCTTTGAAATATAATTTCACTATGTTGTAAAGATGGTGTCAAACTCACAATTTTTTTTTTTTTTGAGACAGGGTCTTGATTTATAGGCTGGCCCTAAACTCACTATGTAGCCCAGGCAAGCCTTGAATTTAGCAATCCTCCTGCCTCTGCCTCCCAAATGCTGGGATTACAAGCATGGGCCACCACACCCAGCATTGTGGGGTGTGGTACCGATTGCTGGTGGGCATGAGTCACCACGCCCAATATCATATCATTGTATGTGGTTACTGGGATTGAACCAGGGACCTTGTGCTTGCTAGGCAGGCGGTGGAACAACTGAGCTAAATCTCCAGCAACAAACTCACAATTTTCCTGCCTCAGCTTCCCAGATAGTCTAAATTCACAATTTTCCTGCCTCAGCCTCCCACATAGCCAGGATTACAGGTATTGGTTCGCCACATATTATATACATCTGGTTGATATATATATATTTTTTTACAGTGCTGGGAGTCAAAATAAGGACCTTGGGCAATCTAGGCAATACTGTACCACTGAGCTACATCCCCAGCCCTCTAGCTTTTTAATATAATTTTCTCAAATCTGTACACATCCTCCAAATGAATGCTTTTCATTTTAGTGATTTAAACTTGATTAAAATGTATTTAGTGTTACGTTGGTTATGTTACCAAGATTCACTCATGTGGTTGTCAGTCACTTTGGCCCATTCATCTTAGCTGGTGTGTCACTCACTGTACTTTACATGGACATCCCACATTTGGTCACACTCCTGCCTGCTGACAAGCATGTGGCTGCTGCTGGGCACCGGGGCTGTGAACAATGCTGTGAGACTCATTCCTGCCGTTCTTGGGGCTGTTCATGTACCAAAGTTTTCCACAGCTGCATACCAAGACAGACACTTACTGCTCACTGGGCTTGGGTGCAGTCTTACCAACACTTCAGCACAAACTCAGGGCCCACAGCCCTGTGCACACCTGAGTGATCACACTGTAATTTATGCCAGTGGTACCTTCACACACTGACTGGCCATATGTGCTTCTGTGGAACATGGGCTGGTAGTTTTGCAGATCATTCAGCCTAGATTTAACATATGACCCAATAATTCCTTTGTCAGGTATTGTACACAAAAGAAGGGAGAACATTTGTTGACATGAGAACTTGATACAGCTCTATTCATAAAAGGTGGAAACTGCCCAAATGTCCATCAGATGCTGGATTAACAATGTGATACACTATTATTATTATTATTATTATTATTATTATTATTATTATTATTTGAGACAGGGTCTCGCTTTGTAGTTCAGGCTGGCTTGAACTCACTATGTAGCCCAGGCAAGCCTCAAACTCACAGCAGGCCTCTTGCCTCTGCCTCCTGAGTGTTGGGATTACAGGCATGAGCCATCACAGCCAGCATTGTGGTGTGTGGTACTGATTTCTGGTGGATGTGAGTCACCTCTCTTGGCATTGTGGTATGTGGTTACTGGGGATGGAACTAGGGACCGTGTGCTTGCAAGGCAGACACCAGAATCACTGAGCTAAATTCCTGGCCCAGTGATGCACTACTATAAAGCCATGAAAAGGAATAAATACTTATATATGCCAGAACATGGATGAACCTTAAAAACATGATGCTTAGTTGCTGGGTGAGGTAGCTCACACCTGTAATCCCAGCACTTGGGAGGCAGAGGCAGGAGGATTGCTGAGTTCGAGGCTTGCCTGGGCTACATAGTGAGCTGAAGGCCAGCCTGAACTATAAAGTGAGACCCTGTCTCAAAAAAAAAAAAAAAAACAAAAAACAAAAAACATGATGCTTAGTGAAAGATGCCAGACACAAAAGACCACATATTATATGATTCTGATTATATGAAATGTCCAGAGATGGAAAATTAATGATTCCCCAAGGCTGAAGGGACAGGGAAATGAGGAGTGATTGCTGAGAATACAACGAGATGCACCCTTTGGAAGGAGTGGCTGCCTTCCTGGATCATGCTGGGAGCAGGAGTTACCGTGAGAGGAGGCATGGGAGTCCTGGATGTTATGATGGAGCTGGCAGGCTCTGGAAGGAGGGAAGATCGGGCAGGGAGGCCTTCCTGCTCTGAGGAGGGTGCACCCTGCCTCTGGGAGGGTCTCTTCTTCAGAGTGGTTTAGGGACAAAGGTGGTCCACCTCAGGAAGGCACTCAGTTGGACCCCCTTCCCTCCCTGGGAAGAGAGAGTGGCCTCTTAACTCCCCATTCTGGCTCTGGCCTCACCTTTTCTAAGCTGTTCCCTAGAATGTGGCTGACAGGGGGCTTTCTGAAGGACAAATCACAGATCTTGCTGCCCGGCCTTTCAGAACACAGCCCAGATGGAACAGAGAGGTGGACTTTTGTCTCTCTGGAAGGGTTCTGAGTTATTGTGAGTTCTCTGGTGTTTCCTCACTGAGCACGTATGTCCCACATCTTGTCAGATTGTTATCGTGCCAGCTTTCCATGGCTGAGAACAATCCTGGGCTGGCCCCAGGCCCGGGCCAGCCAGAGCAGATGCTACCAGCTGGCAGTAAAATTCTGCAGAATCTTGAAGACAAGTGGCTGAAATGGATTCAGCAGAAGCAACTCCTTTCAATATGTCCTAGAACCAAAAGAAAGGAATCTCCTCTGTTTCAAGAGTCAAGATGCTATGATCTGAATGTCTATGTCCCTCTAAAATTCATGATGAGACCTACCCTCCACACCGTAAGATGGTATTAGGAATGGGCCTTTTAGAGGAGACTAGGTCATGAGGTAGAATACTCATGAGTGGGCTTAGTGCCTGTTAGGGGTTAGATGAAAAAATTTCCCCCAAAGCTTCATGTGTTTGGAGGGTGATTGGATCACGGGGGGTGTGATTCTCATCAGTGGATTCATTCATTATTGAGGAGCTAAAAGTGCTGTTAGGAAGTAGGACTGGTTGGAAGAGATGGGTCACTGAGCCTGTGACCTGGAAGGGTAGATCTTCCTCTCCAATGCCTCCCTTTCCTCTCTTTTTTTTTGACTACAATAAAATGAGCAACTTTCTCCCATAAGCCCATCTGCCTTGCTGTTTCTGCCTTAGACCTGGCTGTCCATGGTCTGAATCCCCTAAAAATTCATGAGCCAAAATAAACCTCTCCTTCTCTAATTTGTGGGTGTTAGGTATTTTGTCCAGTAATAAGAAAACGATTAAGACAAAAGAGGCCAAGGGGGCTTGTTTTCCCCTTTCTGCACTTCTGCCATCTCCCATGTAAAGATACACAGAAAGTTCCATCTATGAAGTAGATAGAGCCTCACCAGAGACCTCTGCCAGCATCTTGACTTTGGATTTTTCACACTTCAGGATGATAAGCAGTAAATTTTCATTATTTATAAATTTCCTGGCCCAGGGTATTTTATTATAGCATCCTGGATGGACTTGGACAGAGACTGGTGCTGGGGAGCTGATGAGACAGTGACCTACAGTGTAGAAGCAGCTTTGGGAGTGGGCAACAGGGACAGGCCAGACAGTTTTGAAGTTCACTGCCATGTAGGAGCGTTGGACAGGTTTCTGATGAAGTCAGAAGAGAAGGGCTACAGAGAGAGAGCTTTAGTCTCCTACAGATGGCCTGGGGATGTGATCAGACTGCTGGTAGAAATGTAGATGAAAAAGGCCATTCTGATGAGGTCTCAGAATGAAATGAGGAATATGTTACTGGAAACTAGGGGAAAGACCATCCTGGTACAAAGTAGTAAAGAACTTAGCTGAACTGTGTCTGCCTTGTGTGTTATTCAAGGTAGAACTATTGAACCATGAACTAGTGCTATGTGGCTTCTATGGATTGCTTATAATAAAATGCAAGAAAGGGAGATGAGTTATAGACAAAATGTATAGTCACAAGGGAAGCAAAATGTAAAGTTCTGGATTATTCTCAGCCTGGACACGTTATAAAAAGGCATGTCTGGGAGACAGTGAATAAGTTACAGCCAACAAAACTGGACAAGGAAATTAGTGGAGATGGGGGAAGCTGGTGATATTCGTCATGACAATGGAAGAATGACCCAAAGGCATATCAGGCATCTGCAGGGGCATCTGCTTGTTACAAACGCTGAATGGAAGGGCTTTGGGGACAGAACTATTTCAAGCCTCCTCTCCCACAATTCTGGTGCAGGGCTCCTGATCTACCCCCACTGTGGTCCCATGGGGTAAGATGAGGTCCAGGAGCAGTGGTCGCTCATCCAGAGGGACAGGTGTTAAGTCT
>PVIC010028189.1:0-23362 GCA_004025085.1 Thryonomys swinderianus
AAAAAAAAAAGAAAAGAGTATCTAACAGGATCAGGCAGCTGTTCTGTGTACATGAAATGTATATGGCACCTTGTCTTCTATAGTTGAGATTCGTGGCTTCAGGAATGAAGGGTTGGAGGAGGGAATAGCAACACTCACTGTTCTCCTCAGGTATCCACTAGCAAAATTTTTGCTTCCTGTTCTCATAACTTTATGCTTCAAAGTCTTAGTTCCAGAGGGAACATGGTTTTTGCAGGAAGCATAACAATAACACCACTGCACTGGAAGCTGAGGCTGCTCCTGGTTATTTTGGTCTCCTCATGAATCTGAAGAAACAAGCTAAAGAAGGGAGTCACAGTGTTGTCAGGGTAGACTGACTTCGATTACTAAGGAGAAATTGAAATGTCACTCCATGATTGAGTAAAAGAAGAATATACTTGGGGTGCAGGAGATCCTTTAAGGCACCTGCTAGTATTACCATGCCCTGTTACTAAAGTCAGGGAGAAACTACAACAACCCAATCCAGGCAGAATGATAAATGGCCCAAAACCTTCAAAAATGAAAGTATGGGTCATCTTACCAGTAAAAGAACCAAGACCAGCTGACGTGCTTCTTGAAGGCCGAGAGAATACAGAATGGATTGTAGAAAAATGTAGTTCTAAATACCAGCTACAATCCCTTGGCTCAGCTACAGAAACAAGGACTGCAATAGTCCTCTCTTAACATGTTTCTAATGTAGCATAATATTGGTAGACTTAACTATGGTTTTTATTGTTAAGCTTATAATATTTAAGTTATGAACTGTTAGGTGTAAGCAACACCCAAAGAAAACTTGCCTTCCACTCTGGGAAGGGAAATAGAGGGTTTTCATTTGTATTCAGGATAGTTGTAACATGTCAGGCATAATTGCAAACTTGTCTTTTTATCTGGAGACTCTGGTTTAAAAACATCTGTCTGGTTGTGAAGTGATGAGAGGTAGATTATGACATCTAATTGGTTCAGCCTAGTTCTGGTTGTGGAAGCCCCCCTATAGGATTGTTACAAGAATGACATAAAAGGAAAACAGAAAAAAGTCTTGCTTTTGTTTCTTTAAGGAGCTCCAATCTTCAACTGCATCTCAGAAGTCATCTTCTGGCCTCTGGTGTAGACTCTTCAGCCTTATATCACAGACTTTTTACATATCTGGGTTAGACCCTTCAGCCTCCTGATACTGACTCTCATGGGCACTACAGTGAGCTACAGGCCGTCAACTGGATCCTTCTGATCTCCAGTACACAGATAGACATTTTGCACTCTTCCACATCTGATTCTAGGTGGCCATTGTAAGACAATCTTGGAAATTCTTATAAATTTGTGTATCTTTCATTAAATCTGTTTCTCTTGTCAGCACTGACTGATGTAGAAGCCAATAAAACATGGACTGAAATCTCTGAAGTCATGAGCCAAAATAAATCTTTCCTCCTTTGAAGTTATTTATGTCAGTATTTTGCCACAACAATAGGAACTTAACTAACAATATGTTTATTAGATGAAAACATTACATCAATGAAGCATGTAGTGTAGTGAGACATCTATAATGAAAATAAACATGAGCAAAAGATATACAGAAGGAGAGGTGTCAGTTTGAGTCTTGTATAAGAGCATTTGGCTAAAAGGGTGAATGAAGGAAAGATCCAATTTCATGCCCTGTGTACCTCAGTATGACACTGTCATACTTTTCTAATTAAAAAGAAAGCTCCATATACATTAGTTGAGGTCTTAAGTTTTAGTGACTTGAAAAGGCGGCAGTAAAGTCTGACATGACAGATGTGACTTTTAAAAAGGTTGAATATGTGGGAAAAGAGAGAGTATTTCACTCCTGAATACTCAAGGCTGCTCTATTTTCCCTCTTAATTTTCTTCATTTATTTTTGTGTAGTTATGCATCTATAGATAATAGAAACATTCACTTGTAATTTCTACTAGTTTATAAATTATTTTATTTTTAAAAATTGAATGTTTTAGTCTACCCATTATATACTTTTATAACTGATATTATATTATGTAGACTGATTGGGTCTCTCCTAAATTCATGTTAAATTCTAACACCTAATGTGATGTTATTTATAGGTGGGGTCTGTAGGTGGTTTTAGATCATAACCATGCAACCTTCATTAATGAGATTACTCCCCTCATAAAAGGCACTAGAGAAAATTTTTGGCCTTTCTGCTTTGTGAAAGTAAAGACAGAAGACAGGTGTCCATGAACCAGGACATAGATTTGAATCATGTATTACATCTGTCAGAGTTTTGACCTAGGCGTTCCCAAACACTAGACCAGTTAGAAATAAATGTCTGGCCGGGTGTGGTGGCTCACACCTGTAATCCCAGCGCTTGGGACGCAGAGGCAGGAGGATTGCTGAGTTCGAGGCTTGCCTGGGCTACATAGTGAGCTGAGGGCCAGCCTGAACTACAAAGCAAGACTGTGTCTCAAAAAAAAAAAAAAAAAAAAAAAAAAAAAAAAAAAAAAAAAAAAAAAAAAAGAAAAGAAAGAAATGCCAGTTGTTTTTAAACCTCTCAGACTACAGTGATTAATCATAACATCCTCAAAGACTAAGACATTGTATGAGTGTGTAACTTTTTTTTTTTTACTTTTTGGAGACAGGGTCTCACTTTGTAGTTCAGGCTGGCCCTGAGCTCACTATGGTGCCCAGGCAAGCCGCCATGAACTCAGCAATCCTTCTGTCTCTGCCTCCTGAGTGCTGGGATTACAGGCGTGAGCCACCACGTCCGGCATTGTGGTATGTGGTGTTGATCGTTGGTGGGCATGTCTCCACGCCCAACATTATATGTGGTACCGGGGATCGAACTCAGGTCCTTGCGCTTGCGAGGCAGGCGCCGGAACCACGGAGCTAACCCTCCAGCCCGAGTGTGTAACTTTTACACACGTTCAAGGGTAGCACTAATTCATCCCTTCTCCTCTGTGCTGGACTACCACTTTATCAGATAATTTTTTATTTGGGGAGGCAACATTTTTCATTTTTTTTTCTGTTCCCCCTATCTTACTGTCTGAGTCAATATCAACCTCATTTCATTTAACCCTAATACAGTGGACACAACTTACAAACTGGATTGGTTCCAAGGGCTGGTTGTAACTCAGGTTGGCTGTAAGTGAATGTAACTGAGATGTATATATTTCCCAGGTACTCATTATAGAGAACAAAAGGCAAATGTATCCTCCATTAACCTAATTAATCCAAGTTGTTTGTATGTCAGGCCAGTCAAAATTTGAAAATCCATTGTAATTAGTGATGGTTTTAATTGGCAAGGTTAAAAGATGTTAAGAAACCATTCCTTCTTTGGATCTTTGAATCCTATTTCTGTTCTCTTTGCATTGATTAAAACCATATTATCTGAAAGCTGAATCACCACTTTCAGTACTAGATATCCACAATATTTCTATTGTAGTTTTTAGATTTTTGTCCTTTTCATCTATTCTAGAGAAGTACCTCACAATCTATTGATTACATTTTCTGCAATGTTAGTTCAATCCCTCACTATAAACAATCTTGCAACAAAATTGCACCTTTAATTCTCTGATAATTTTTCTTAACTCATTTGATATGGTATACTTCTAAAGTATGATAGACTATTATCTGTAATTTCTTATTTCATACTTCATATTTCCTTAAACCCTGGAATTTAAAAAAATTAAATATTATCTTTTATGAAATAAAGTCAAAATACATTTTCCTTTACAGTATGAGTAAAAATTGATCTTGTTTTCTGTTATAAAATTTTGTTTATACATGGCACATAATATTTGTACATGCTTGTGGCATAATGTGAGATGTTTTGATATATGTATATGTATAATAATCTAATTAAGGCACTTAGTATTTGGAACATTTTATACATTTATCATTTCTTTTGTGTTAAGAACAAGTCTTTCCTTCTAGCTCAAAAAAATTTCTTTTAAAAGTCAATCTAAAAATTAAAATGGGGATTAACTGGAGGAAATACATTCCTAGGGACATGGATCTTTGTCCCTCACTCCTTCTTGCTTGGCTTTCTTATGCTGTCTCTTTCCAGGTGCCATGGGATGAGCAGCTGAGCCCACCATGCCACAATGCTATGCCTCACCACAGACCTCGAATAGTGGACCGAGTCAAAAATAGACTGAGATCAGAGACAAATATTTTCTCCTTTAAATTGTTACTCTCAAGTATTTTTGCCGTGGAAATAAAAGCAGACTAGCACACATACCAAACCTAGTTTGAAATCATCAGCAACTCTTTCATTTCCAGTGGTAGAACATAAGCTGCCCCTCCACACATAGCCTTATTCAGTGTTGCCCAACCTTTTGTAAAGTATCTTTCATGTGTCATATCTTATGGCAAATTTCTTTCATATGTGTACTTCTCATTTTCCAGCCTTGGTGTCTTTTTTAATCTCCTATGCTCTGCTTATTATAATTTAATTTTCATTTTCATGGAACTGTCTTCACTGGCCATCTTCACAGGTGAGTAACAAGAATGTAATGTCGGGCCAGAGGGTTAGCTCAGTGGTTCCGGTGCCTGCCTGGCAAGCGCAAGGTCCTGAGTTCCATCCCCAGTAATCACATACAATGCTGGGCGTGGAGACTCATACCCACCAGCAAGCAATACCACATACCACAGTGCGGGGCGTGGTGGCTCACGCCTGTAATCCCAGCACTCAGGAGGCAGAGGCAGGAGGATTGCTGGGTTTGAGGCTTGCCTGGACTACATAGTGAGCTCAGAGCCAGCTTGAACTACAAAGCGAGACCCTGTCTCAAAAAAAAAAAAAAAAAAAAAAAAAAAAAAAAAAAAAAAAAAAAAAAAAAAAAAAAAAAAAAAAAAAAAAAGAATGTACTGTCTTATGTACACAGTTTAATTTTTCAACCATGGTATACATGAAATATTACATTCTATTTTTGAAGTCTGTGCAAAACATATTTGCTTCAAGGACCCAAACATTTTTAACATTAAAAAAATGTTTGAATACCTATAAGTAAATTAATAATAACAATAGTCACAGGCATTTAATAGGCCAAATGCTCCAGTAGTTCCCTCTTGTTTCTAGTCTTGGTATTGTTTTTCCTGTACGACTTGCAGCAGATTCTCTTTCCTTTTTACTCTTCTTTCACTGTTATCACTTCTACAAAGCAACAAATGCACTGAAGCTGTTGGTTTGTAAAACAAAATAAAAGAGTTTCTCCTGTATTTTCCAGTATAGAGATACATGAGCTTGTTTTTCTCACAACTTTGCTGACTTCTACCCATCTCTACCTTTATGTAAGAGTCTCTGTCTCTGCCTCTGTCTGTCTCTTGTCTCTCTCTCTCTCCCTGCCTCTCCCCCACCATGTCCATTTATTTCTCTCTATCTCATTCCTTTGTCATATAAACAGACACTTAGGAGATATCCTGGTCTCTCCCTCCTTGTATTCCTACGAGAAATAATGCCTCAAGTTGGTCCCACACTTCCAGTTACTCTGCAAGTCTGCTAATCATCTAAATGACAGCAGTGACATTTGGGAGTGTAGAGTTCTCTCCTTGACTGGCCTTATAAACCCATCGTTTGCTGTTTGTCTGCTGATATATAAAAGCTTGGAAATGTGTTTCTTGAAGCCTTGATGAATCCAGATTTGTATAAAAAATCAATTCAATATCAAGGCTTGTTGGAAGAAAAGTCACTTTTCTTCCGCAAAACTGGGACTGCAAACTGGAGATATGAGAGCGGCATTGTGCAGAAGTTAGAACTGGTTCTAGGCATCACAGTTGTGACCTAAATTTCAGGTCTCCTATATATTTAATATGTGATCTTAGGCAAAGTTTCTTAACCAGTGTGAGCTTCATTTCTTTATCACTTATTGAATATAAATTGCTTACAACATTGTCTGTATTAAAGTTGATAGTTATTTTTCCATATCCATATAACATTGCCATGTTACTCTGCGTACCTCATTTAACTTTGGAGAGGTGTTTTTTTCTTTCTCTACAAAGTTAATGAATTTATTAGATGATTTATGATATTGCTTAAATATTGACAGGGTACCAGTTCCTTGAAAAGACAGGAAGTGATAACTTTTTGCTGAAATGTATTTTTCCCCTTCCGAGAAGTCTGTTAGCCATTAGTGCATTTTATATTTTTCCCTACCTAGGTTGCTCATGGACCCATATCAAAGATCTTATAAAAAGAAAAATACATTCTAGGAGACTTATCTAATTTTGTTTTAGAAAGATTTAATTTGGAAATTGTAGGTAAGCCCAGGTCCCAGCCCTACTTTGGGGTGCTACCTGCTGTCAACCCACCTACTTGCCTTGTTCTGGGTCCTAGACCTGCTACTTTGTTCTCCCCCACCTTCCTGGGGGCCAAGGAAGACGAAAACAAAAGACAGAGTGTAACATTCAGGCAACGAGAGGACTCTTTTTTTAAATTTTTTTTTATTTTTAAATTTTTAATTATTTATTTATTTATTTATTTATTTTTTTTTTGCAGTACTAAGGATTGAACTTGGGCCCTTGTGCATCCAAAGTTGGCGCAGTACCACTTGAGCTAAATCCCCAGTCAAGGACTCATACCTTAGTAGGCAGAGGATCCCCCACTATACAATCTGCCTCCTCTTGCCTTTATTCACCCAAACACAGGCACGAACAAGCGAAGTAACACAAGATTCATCTGCTTTCTAACAGCAAAGTACATTTCCTGTAAACAACTTAAGCTCAAGTGCTTTAAGTTTTCCCTGTAATATCCAGTCACTCCTGACTGCAGCCTTTCTTCTTTGTGCTCACAGAGGCCAATTGGGCCTCAGTTCTTCTCTGGTCTTGGACAAGAAGATAAGAAGTTGTTTTGGAAATCTTTCATGCTAGTCTTATAGAGAATACAGTCTTGTTAACTGTAATCCTTGTATTTTCTTTATAGAGTCTACATGCCATATGGAAATGATTAATTGTAGAGATACAGAATCTAACTGACTGGGATCAAATTCTTGCTGTAGTCTAGCATATGCTCTTTCTTGGGAAGTGATATCTCTAATTCTAAGCTTGTAAAATAGGGGGGAAAACAGTACTTAACTCAGAGTGATTCTAGAACTAAATGAAATAATGCATTTGAATTTCTTGGTACAGTGACTGACATATGGGGTTTAAAATGATTTGTGTCTTGTATTCTTATCAACAGAAAAGTTAGCCTTGTGTATACTCTTTATATATTGGTATTTACACCTGTACTCTTTTATATAATAAATTATATATAACTCTATATAGTCATCAAATTGCTTTGGTACATGAAGTCTCAATTGATATTCATGATGAAATTATTTTTACATATCATTAGATATTACCTCACATGGGGCTATTAAAATTGACAGGGCTAAAGTTTAATTAAGGATATAAATAGTAATATTAGGATGATAACCTGAATTTTATAACACCTACTCAAAATATCACTGAGTTTCTTAGACCATATTGATTCAATATATCCTGTACCTAAACTTTATGATTAAAGTGGGAGATATACCCAGCTTGCCCACAAGAGCTACAGTGGAACTTTCTCTGAAGAAGCTGGAGTTTGTGTATGAGATTCAAGAGGCAGGCCTGTGATAATGACTGTGATGATGAGGATTTGTGTAAAATAACCTCCTGTGAGGGTCACCTAACTGTAGCAGAACATTATGAATTGTCACAGAGAGGCTTTATAAGGTAAGCATTCTTTTCTACTTTTACTTCTAAGACATAAAAAGAGTAAGTAGACAATAGCTATATACATACAGCTAGCAGATGGAAAGGACCTGGATTTTAGCACAGAAAGGTTAAATTCAGATGCTGTAGTCATGGTTACTATTTTTTATCGCCTATCAGGACCACAGCAAAGTTGTTCTGTACCGTCTTGTCCTCATAGCAGTGCTCACTCTTTTTGATACTCTCATGGAGGGGGGCTGGTATTTCAAAGCCACCTAATTTAATCTCACTTGTTCAGACCTTTCTCACATGTGTTTTTGAACTCAGTGTAGTGGTACCATCATTATTAACCTTAGAATTAGAGAGGACCACAAAATCAGCTTTTACTGCTTTCTGTTCAGAGCATGAAGGCCACAGCTAGAAGCACATGGTGACTTTGTGTGCGTTAGAGAAAGGTGCCTTCTCTGTGTGACTGAGCAGATGTCACCATGTGTAGGACAAACTGGAAAACATCTTAGTCTCAAATGATGTAGCATCACCACCTTGGGTTCTGGAGAGCAGGATTCAAATTGGATTTCAGACCCTACTTACACTCAACCTGGCACCTTGTTCAGGATACACTTGGCTCAAGTTCCTCCTGTTCATTTAGGAGAATTTAGCATCTCTCCTATTTCATTTATCTTCCTTTCAGAACGCTATACTTCAAGTTATTTGACAAGTTCTCCAAACAGAAAAGCAGGTAGAAAGTAAAGCAGTATTACAAAAAAAATATAGTTAATTGAGATTCCTGTATGTGGAAGTTCACATGTAAAGGGCAAGCACATGCAAAAGAACTGAAATCTATCCTGGGCATAATTTATCTTTGTCAGCTGTCAATGGGCCTGGCCTTTATTTGAAAGCAGTTTAATTAATGAGATTAGTGCCCCTGAAATTCTTCAGTGCTGAAATAAAGGAATCTATATGTACCATCTTAGCAGATCCTTGCCCTACCTAGTTTAATATGTTCTCTAAATCACTCATGCATCAAAATTTAAAAGAAATTCTAATATTAGATTTGGATTTCACGAGGAAAAACAAAGCAAAACAAAATATATTTCATAGTAGATGAGTGTAAAACCATACCAAGATTTGTGATTCAGGAGATTTGTTTGTCAAACAGGGGGAAAAAATTACAACTTATTTTGATGCTCTTCAAAAGCCCAAGGCCATTTCTACCCCATTTGTATTTCTGGATTTTTTTCAACCCCATCTGTTTATTTTCTGTTGAGCAATCATAGTGAAATAGAAAGCCAGCTTCTGAGGATCTGAAAGCAGGTGGGACTTTGGAAATAATTTCAAAGGCATAATGATAAATTCTCAGAACAGAGGATTTCAGATTGGCTGATACCACTGCTGTTTGGCATTTAATATTTTCTTTAGGTTTATTTATTATTTATATGAGATGACTTTATGTGTAGCCAAAGTTTGAACTGGGACCCTTATTTTTTTGTTTTGTTTTGTCTCAATTTTACAACTTTACATCATGATTTGGGGGTCTGTAAATGTGAAAGTAAAGGTTGGCTTTCCCAGGTTTATATAGTAAATTCCTAGACTATTGAATAATCATATTCAGTGATATATATATATATATACATATATATACATATGTATATATATTTCATTCTGATGCATTATATTTCCAGTGATTAGATAGTATAGAATTCTATTGAAATATTAATTTAAGATCTAGAATATTATGTATTTAGAAGTAGATGTTTTAGATGTTTTTCTTTAATAATGGAAGGGAAAAAGAAATCCTTACCTTGATTTCCAGCTGACATTTTTTAGGGCAACATTCTTTCATGAAGAATTCTTTCAAGCTTTCCAAACCATCAGAGAAAATGGCTGGTTTCCTGGATTCTGCCAAAGAACAGGTTAGATTTTAATGACTTGTCTCAACACCTGCTTTTGGCCACAATGGAAAAGTTACAAACACCTTTCATTATGGGTGACTGAAGTGACTTCTGCCTAGCCACATACTGAGACCTACGTGTTACAGTGAGTTCCTATCACAATCGGACCTGCATTGTTGTCTTAAATTTCTATAGAGTGAGGTCCTAGAAGGAGTGATGTTAGTTGGCAGTGAAGAATGGCTGATACTGAGCATCATGCTTGAGGAAGCACCCAAAATAAATTATGCTTTCCAAGGAGGGGTGTCTACAAAGTGAACAGAAAGGTACACATGGGTGCACAGATATCTCCATTTTTAATCTGTTATATTATGGTGCAGCAACATGACCTCCAAAATGTAATCACTTAAAACATTGAGTTTTATATAAACAAACTCCAGTGTATATCAGGTAGGTCTCCTATATTTTAAAGATCTTCCATGTCAAATAGCTTCTACTGACACCAAATGGAAAAGAGGAACATGAAAAAAGTATTTTAGCATAGATGTGAACATCATTTCCTGTGGACCGAGTTAACAAGTTCCACGGTAAATGTTTCCAGTATAAGTGAAAGGAAGCCTGGAAAATGTAGGAGAATAAATATAATAATTAATGAGTGCTAAATATTTTACAACTACATTGTAAATGTCTAGGCTCTTTATATTAAAATAGAAAAATAAAATTACAAAAGAGAATTTCACTTTGCCTATTCCCTGAGGTTATCCTTAAAGCTATTTTTCTTTAGTGAAAGGTTTTTTTTTTTAAATAAAAGGTTATAAGAAATTTACCAGGCTTATTTTTCTGCATGAAACAGATCAGGTATTAATTAAATTGAAACTAACTCAGATGAACCTGCTTCCTTATGTTAATATCCAGAGTAAGCACAGAATAAACTCTTACATACTAGAGACAAACTATTTTTGCATCAAATTTCTCTATGACTTGCTAGTTGCTGCATGGACAAGTTGTATCATCTTTCTCAGATCAAGATCTGCACACAATGCAAACCCAGCAATGTAGATATTTTAGATAAGAAAAGTCAATATAGTCATGTATTATTTTTTCAGAAAATTCTGTGTTATCTGCTGTCATTTTGCTACTCAGAACAAATGCCTAGCCACATTCAGCAGTTGTGGGATATTTGTAAGTTCACACCAAATGGGTCTGTACCAAGAGGCCAAATAACAAAGAAGAGATGGCTCCAAAAAGCCTGTTAATTTCAACCTGCAGGTTCAAAGCTAAGAACCAGATCTTTAAAACCATTAATATCTTCAAAACAAATAACTGTGCCATAATTAAATTTTCTTAATTATACAATTGAGTGCATGATTGATACAAGTAATGATCTTTTAAAATAATGTCTGGTACTATGTGTGAGAGGCATCCCATGTGATCTTAATTGTCTAACTTCTTGTGCTATAGCCATACTGATTCCTGTGTCCAAATCCATCATTATGATTGCTTCAAAGCTTCTCTTTATGTTTTTTAATCACCACACTTCATATATGATTGCTAATTTTTACCATATAATTAATTAGGCACATTTTCTATACAATCTTTTCTACAGATATTATGCTTAATGATTATCATTTGCTTTTATATCATTTGCTTTTCACCCCAAAATGCTTCAGTGGAAGAGAGTACATCATCTCCAAGCTGCTAATTCCAATATCATCACTATTGTATTAAACTGACTAGTAAATCAACTTAGCCACTTACTTAAATTTGTTTGTGAATGCTTTAAATTGTTTGGCAATGAGTGATAGAATTTGAATAACCTCTTTTGTATAGCTTAATTATATCTTATGAGATTTATTCTGGAACAAACAAACTTCCTACATTCGGTCTATACTTCTATGTCAAAGCCACAGAGTGTCAACAAAAGGGTTATTCTCATTAATTGGATAGTTGTGTGTGTAGTAATCCATAATATGATCTAGGAAGGTGCCAGTAGTCAGCTTTTTTGTGTCACTGGGGGCTAGCAATTTCTTTCATTTATTCACTTATTTATGTGAAAATAGATGATACCAATTAAGGAGAAATGATTCCAACTGCTAACAATACATCCTCTACTGCAAAAATAAAACTGCACTTACATTCTTTAAAAACATTAACAAATGGGAACATTCCACTCTAATGGCACTCATATTAATATTTATGGCCACAGAATATCATTGTTCATTAAGTAGATCGTTATTTAGAGCATACATAAGAAATGAGACAGTAGAAACATTTTCCAAACTACACAAGAAGTTAACAGAGTCTAGGTTTGAAAATAATTGACATATAAGGATAAAGTCTTAATTATATAAGAGTTTCACATGATAGATAAACAGCTGTTAGATATTAATCTAGAGGAACTTAGGAAACAAGAACTCATTGGGGATCAAATATGGGGCAGAAATTTTAACATACAGTCTGTCAAAAGAGCCTAGTATGAAATTGAAGCAAAAAGCTGGCATCTGCCAAGGTAAGAACCTTGATTAGAGTTGCTCAAATTATAAAGTTGTTACAGGCCTGAAAAATCAGTTCCCAGCAGCAGACTGCTGAAGACATTTAACAGGTGGGCAGGCTTAGATGTGTAAAGCACTTAACTATTCTAAGGAAGAGAAAAAAGGCACCTGATATTATAATGACATATTCATAGACACTTTGAAGACTACTACTAATATTCCTTTAAAATAAAAATGTCTATCATGTCGAAGTCTTTTATATAACCATAGACATTGTGAGGCCTGTGGTTGGGGTGCTCTTTGGGTAAACTAGCTTTTGAGTGGAATTATGTAGAGATAAGATACAGGTTCTGCCTTGGTAGACTGGTTTGCAATGACTAGCGATGGACATAGAGAGTGGATGAGGAAGTTAAAAAAAATAAAACTTAGATTAAGGACTATGCAGTCACTACATTCAGACAAGTCTGCATCAAACACCTGAGAAAAAGGGAACCTTGTGCCTGAGTCTCTGTTGTCATCCAACCAGATGTCCAACGTAAATGAACCTCCTTCAGTAATGCTGAGGCAAAACAGACCCTCCACTGCACCAAAGGGGAAAAGGTAACAACAAAGGGTAGAAGGGATGAGCTGACCATCGGTTTCACAGCACATGCCAAGTGAATTTTTGTTGTCCCACTAAAGGGACCTAATGCTGTGGTTTGTTTATTCTCATTGTCACACCTCAGGGGTGGGATATATTTTTATTTTATGTCTATTTCCTTTTCTTTCACCCTGTCACAGACTAGCAGATTTAATCCAAGAATCTAATTGAATACAAGCAGAAGAATATGGCCAAATGCATTCTACTTCATTTAGTCTCTTCACTGCTTTCTTTTTTCACTAGGCAGCATTGGATCTTTGGAAAAATGGGTTTCAAAGTCAGCCAGTCTTCGATTTGAAATTTGAATCATACCCACAAAGTTCTAGTTGGTAGCAATTGGTTGTGAACTCCTTGTGTGTAACAAGCACAAGTGCTATAGATTTTCACAGTCAGTAGGCAATTTTATTTATTTATTCATTCATATTGTCATTCTATTTTTAATTGAATTCTTTATTGGTACACTTTATATACAGCTCACAATCACACACAACATGGGAAATTTGTACCAGTATATGACACAAGTTAATTCTCATTTTCTTTCAGAATCATATTTATTCCTTCCCCTCATTATGTTCTCATACCAAATTGTCACTCTATTTTTAAAGGCTTAGAGGTAGATTATCTATATGTAAAGTCATAAATATGATCAGAACTTTGATGTTTTTGGAGTTCCAATGCAAAAACATTTGATGATTTGGGGAAAAATATCCCTGTATTAGTCAGTCCTTGCTAGAAATAGATGAGATCCAAAGGATCTATTAAAGGGCTTGGAGTCCCCTGCAGTCTCCCATGCAGGCCCAGGTCAAGATCTGTGCCAGACAGGGCCAAGGACCAGTGGGGGGGGGGCGAGAAAGTCTGCATGGTGGGAAGAATCCATGCTGGAAGGCTGAGAGCTCTGACAGGAAGCTAGGAGAGAATGTCCGAGATGAAGATGAGGACTGAAGCTCTTCCATGATACTGGCCAAAATTCCTTTGATGTAAAACCTGCCTAAAGCAGCTTCTTCAAGACAGTCAGCAGTATATAATCTTCCCCTCCCATTCTCCTTTTATGTTGTTGGCAGCAATGCTCAGGGGGATTTTCCATGCCCACAACTATGCTGACTCAGTTTAGCTGGGCAATCCTGTTTAAATTGACCATTAGGCAATCCACTGCAGTTCCCAGCT
The DNA here is from genome assembly GCA_004025085.1 of Thryonomys swinderianus. Taxonomy (NCBI): domain Eukaryota; kingdom Metazoa; phylum Chordata; class Mammalia; order Rodentia; family Thryonomyidae; genus Thryonomys; species Thryonomys swinderianus. The sequence continues at coordinate 13,842 of PVIC010028189.1, forward strand.
ATTTTCCATCAGAAAATAATCCTAGTATTTCTTTGCTAAAGCCCCAAGGGCTAACAAATATCTTTAATTCATTTTCATTTTATTACTAAATCACTTTTCTATGTTGATATTCTCACATAATTTGGAGCAGAAGAAATCTTCAAGATTTCCCCTTGTATTCCATTCACTTCTCAGATGAAAAAATAGGCCAGGAGATGAAGAGATTTTAGAGTGCTAAAAGATCACATTGCAGCAAACCAGCAATATAACCAGGACCACCTCATTGACCGTTGAAAACTTTTTCAAGTACTTTGGTATTTTTTTTATCCCCCCTCCCCACTGGGTTTATATTTGAAATATTCGGTACTCTGCCTGGTGCAGAGTCAATGCTCAAATAAAAATGAATTTGTTTTCCTTCTATCTCCTTTCTTTGTTCATATTATTTCCTGTGTCTACAACATTCTTTTTTTTTTTTTTTTTTGAGACAGGGTCTCACTTTGTAATTCAGGCTGGCCCTGAGCTCACTATGTAGCCCAGGCAAGCCTTGAACTCAGCAATCCTCCTGTCTCTGCCTCCTGAGTGCTGGGATTACAGGCGGGAGCCACCACACCCAGTGACATTCTTTTAATTAATAATGGTCTGGTCTGTATTTCATACTTTGCTTTTGAATTATATTTCTGGTCATTTTGTACTCAGTGTTTGCTCTTTCTCCTATAAAGTTCAGTAGCTTCTGCTTTCCCTCTCCTCCTTAGCCTGTGGCACATTGCTGATACTGAATTTCTTCCTTATTGCTCACTGCTCGTTCTTCTCCACACAATTTCAGTTGGCCTCAGAGATGAGGGAAAGGGATCATGGCACTGTGATAATCTGCACAGTGCAGTGTGCTTTCCAGATGGACTGAGTGAAGTGCAGTGCCAGAGTTCTGAGTACCACATCCATGAAACTGGTGCCAACACAAAATGCATTTATTCAACATCATCTATGGTTCAGAGCTCTTAAGCACCACAGTGACATTATGATATCTGTATAAGGGTTATTTATATCTTTTCTAGGATCTACTAGCCTAGGTATGGTCAAAATAGATGGCAGATATTTACACTGAAAAGATTAATTATAGGAAAAGACAGATTGACATTAATCCTCCTTGAAATATACCCCCTTGCTTCAAACACATTTATCTCACCATTTTTGCCACTTTCTAAAGCAGTTCTAGAAGTCATCTTTTGTAATTATTTACATGAAGTGTGATAAAAGAAAATCTAGTGCTTCCAAATGACATCCAACAGAAAGGCAGGCTTGTAAAAAATGGGTCCTCCCCTACCATAATTACTGGACCTGTTCCTATGCCACTTCTGGCTCTTTCCAAGAGACAAGGCTATGAATGTTAGACATTGTGAATAGATTCAAGGCATGGTGGTAGCCATAATAGTGCAAATAAAGACACTGGGAAAGAAGATTTGCAGAGCTGCTTCTGAAAGTGACAAGAATGATAGTATAAATGTGTCTTGAGCAAGGGTAATGGTTTGAGGGAGATTAAATAGCAATGCATGTTTTGAGGTAATAAATTTCTTTAAAAATTTAAACATTCACTGCATTTCTTTGTTGTACATCATGCAGTACCCATGTAGCCCCTTAATAAATGTTTACTTCATTGACATTTTAGGCTTGCTAATCCACTGTAATTACAAACATTGTCACACTGGCTACACACTCCTCCTTGCTAGTACAAGGGGCAATTTGTTAATGTAGAATGTGAGTGTGAGAGCCAGAAGTAAATGCTGCTTAGGAATAATTTAGAAAAAAGCACTTGTTTATTCAGTGGTGCATACGTGAAGTGGTTTCTCTTCTTTTCACCTCAGTAATGAGAGTTCTTTCTGAAACAGACTTGGCACATTAAGGAAGCCTATATATACCCAGAGTGATGAAACTGCACACAAATGATCAAATCATGAAAACAATACATCTTGCAGATTCAGCCATAGGTTTGAAATTAAGTACAAGATGTTTCTTTTTTCTTGCTGTTACTTGCTTTCTAATCCGAAGCAAATGTGAATTTTAATATAACAGCTACATATGCCAATGGGGTGTATCAACGTGGTTACCTCATAAACAGAAACAGTGGTCGTCAACAATGTTACAGCTTACTAAGGCCTTGATCTATACAGAAAGTAATGTGGGACTTTGACATTTAATTAGTAATCTACTGTACATTTCTAAGACCTATAAGAAAAGATATTGAAAGTTTTCACCACAAGAAATGAAAAATGTTTGAGGAGAGATAAATAAGACCAACCTGATTTAACCATCATGCAAGGTGTACATATATCAAACACACTATGGTACCTGATTAGTGTACATAATTTTTAGATAATCAGTGAAATATTTTTTAAAAACAATATAAAATATATTTGGTGAAAAAACACAAGGCATCTTATAGTGTAGTTAAGTGTGCAATTCTTTCTTATTTCTTTCCTGTTCCACTCTTGTCTTCACTCAATTTAACATATCTGAGCAAGATCGAAGTAACTTTGGATTAATAGAATGCAGGATATAGCCTGTGTTTTAACAGTAAGGAAAAATCTCCTTTAAATATACATTAAAAACTTACACAGTAATGAGACTTAAAATAATAGACCAAGTAGTCTTGAGTAATACATCTGTCATGAAAACAATTCCTTTAAGTCTTAAAGAATACTCCAAATCTTACCAGCACTGGTTGCTTTAGACATTTGACCTAAGTTCCAGTTTTTAAACACATGAGCTGCTAGGAAGATTTGATCCTGTAACTGAATAATTTTCTTTATAGGATTTCCTAAAATGCTACTTTTGTCTTAGCAGGATGTTAGTGGTAGGATAGCACAATTTTTTATTAACCTTTCTTACTAAGTTGCTTAGTAAGTGATTACCACACGAATCAAAAGGCTCTGTCTGATAGCCAACAATATGGCCGCTACAGAAGGTGAGTGGAAGAAGCAAGTTAGTGTTAAGAAAGGGAAATCTTTACAAATGCCTAACCCCAGGTAATAAACATATATCACGTTTTATAATATGGGATAAAACATGTTTTATTCATTAGTAAATTGCTATGATTTGATTAGGGGTTGTCTCCTATGAAACTAGCGTTGAAATTTAGGTATCAGTATGAAATCTAGGAAAGTGTGACCTTTGAGAGGTATTTAGGGGCCTGCCCTCATGAACTACATGCACAGATTAACTGAGAAATTGAGTAACTCATTTTCTATAAAAACAGAGTTGGTCTGCCATCAGAGTGCACTTGCCTGGGTATCTCAGTTGTGCCTTGTCTTTTCCCACGTGATGCCCTCTTGGGATAAGGCCATTAATAGATGTAGTACCTTGCCCTAGACCAGTATTGTAAGTCCTCATATTTAGGCAATGTGTGGTGCTGTGTTACTCAGAACAGAAAATGGACTAAGATAAAAACACATAATTATTGAGTCTATGATGTGCAAGACACTGTGCTAGGGTTGGATGTGCAAAAGAACTGGTTCCTGTACTCCATGTGTTATGGTTCTCCGGGGAAACCAGTGTCATGAGTCTAATAGTTTCCTTTAAAAGGTATGAAGATTTGTGGTATTATAAAAGTAGGCAGGTCAGGACATAAGAAAAGGATTGCGCTTGATGATTTGTTACCAGTAGTACTTTCTAAGGTTACAACTTCTTTCAGAAGATTTTTTGGAGCAAGACCCTTTCTCAAAAAAAAAAAAAAAGTTTTTTGGAAAGACAGACCTAGAGAGATGGTTGGAAGAGATAGTTAAGAAGAATCAAATTACAGAAAGCAGAGACCCAAGGCTGAGCCTGTCTCTGCCATTCTTGCCCAGTGCAGTTCAAACTTCTGAGCACTGCTTTTCTCTGGAGATGAAAATTAGGAGCTGTTTCTTCAGAAACTGTAGGAATTAAATGAAATATTTTCTAAGGTTTTGAAAAGTTCAGCACAGTACTTAACACCTCTGCATGAGTACTGTTCATCATCGTTGTTGTAATTGTTCCAACTTACTTTACCACACAGGTGAAAGGATCATTCATGGGCTGTTTGCAGTCAGCGTCATCTAGACTGTGATCCCAGAAGACTAGGTGGAAAATTAGATTACAGTGTAGATTTTTCCAATCAATTAAATTAGGTGTAAAAGGGACCCTCAGAATGGTGTATGTAAAGATATTTGAGAAAACGATAAACTCTTGAAGAAGCAAGGATGAATTATAACCCACCAACAAATGGTGAAGACTGTCTTATAGAGAAGAGGAGAGGAGAAGGAAAGGATAGGAGAGGGTAGAGGAGGGGAGAGGGAGAGGAAGAGAGCTGAAGACAGAGAGAGAAGGGGGTAGAGAGAGAGATTTTGGAGGTAAATCAAGGCAGAAAGAACAATCTCAGACACATGTAAAACAATGTCCCTACATAATAGATTTCTGGGAGAAACAATGATATATCCAAAGATTCTATGCACATGCACATTCTTTCTTGGAAAAGGACAGAGAAAGTAAACGATGGAAAACAACTTAGGCCAACAGAAAAATTCAATACATTTACTGAGCTCTTTGAAGTGTTATTGTATAGAATCACTACCTTAATGGATACTCTGAGAAGAATTGAAATGTGTCATATATAGGATCTATATGCATGTAGAGACATGGAATTCAGAAAGATGGAGGGATAGAAAGGCTATTTCACATGAATTATTTGCTTTTTTAATCAATAGAGCAGTACAACTAAGATTTCAAAAGATATCATTCACGCTTTTGATATGAATATATCAACAAAAAGAAACCAAATTTCAGAAAATTTGAGATGTGAAAAGTTTCAGTAGATGACTAGTGACGTGTTTTGATTTTATGTGTTCATTTGGAATTTTAGCCTGAAAGACTTTGTGATAACAAGAATATCCATCCACAGTACACTGTATTTTATGTGAGATATAGCGTACATTTATTGTTTTGTGTGACCAACATCCATTTCTCCCTCATTTTAAAGACGACCAGTTGGTCTTGGTCTATGTGAACATATGCTTTACTCTGGTTCTTGTAGCTGAGAATAGGCTAAAATCCTCACCTTTTGGAACACTCAGGTAATATAGTAATATAGTAATATAATACTCAGTCTTAATTTTGTTTTCCTAAGTTTGGGGGACAAGATTCGATCCTGGAACTTTTCCTGGGCCTCTGAGAAAGAGGTTTTCTTTCTGCAGAGGTTGCTGAGTTGGTTGAATGTGAGCATCAGATTTTAGGGGCTGCCACAGCTGAGAATGAAACATACATAATTCTTGATACATTTAGCCAAGTCAGTTGAAGTAATAACTATTACTTGGAATTAAAAATGACCATTATTATAAGTGATTATACATATTCTTGTCTATAAACAATATAAACTTATTGTTCTTTTCCTATCAACTAACTGCCCATTTTGTAGCTCCATGATAAGTCATTTCAACTATACTTCAACTTACCAGGCATGGTGGCACATGCTTGTAATCCCAGCACACAGGAGGTTGAGAGAGGAGGATCCTGTGAGTTTGAGGCTAGTTGGGGTACACAGTAAATTCAAGCCTAGCCTGAGTTACATAGGGAGGCCATGTTTTCAAAATACAAACAAACAAAAAAACAAAACAAAACAAAAAAAACAAAAATCAAACAACTATATTCTCATCATTGTTAGCAAGCTACAATGTCATACTTATTTGGCAAAAACAATTACTTGATGTTAGCAATCCTATATGAAAGCACTGAATGCTTTGAGGTAAATTATTTTTTAAAAATTAGTTTAGAAATAGAATTTAATTGTTTGAAATTTTCCAAAGACTGAATATGAGCATACATTAATTTTAATTATTTTTATTTGTTAGGTTATGTTTTGAATACAACTTTATTTGAAGTATCATGATTAGGCCACATGTTTTTTTTATAATAGTTACACTTATAAATAAGCACATGTGATAAAATGATAGCATTGTTTTGACATAAATGAAAAAGATAAATTAGGGAAACAAAGTGAGAGAGAAAGGTACAAAAAGAAAGTATCAGTGGTTTAATAAGCAAATACATTTTTAACAGCATTGTGAAAGAGTAGCATATGTCTTGTAAACTGTAGTCTGTTTTCTGACTATATGTGTAGTAGGTGGGAAGGAAGGAAAGACAAGAATGGGCGAGCAAATGCTTTCATGAAGATGGAGCATGACTTCCCAATTATCTTTCACAGTTACATAATTAAAATATTTAATGAACTAAGTGAAAGTAAAAGAGTATCAATAAAATTCTTTTTGAAAAGTTTATGTGTTTGACTCTAAAAATATAGCACGAAAATTACTTTGAATATAAGTGAAATAAATAGGTCACAAATGTGTAAATATCATATCTGTTCTCTGGTATGAGAAATTGAAGATGTTAATAAGTTCTAGAATGTATAATGGATATTGTGAAATAAAATATGCAAAGGGAAATATGGTGGAGGCATGAGTAAGGAAGGATAAAGAAAAAATTTGATGGTAATAAAAAAAGGGAAACAAAGCTTATTTATTTAGAGGGTGGAGGGTTGTGGGATGTTTAGGGGAATCAGAAAAAATGATAATTAAATTGTGTCATATACTGGTACAAATTTCTAGTATTGAGTGTGATCGCGATGTGTATATACAATGTACCAATAAAGATAAAAATTTTAGGGCTGGAGATTTAGCTCAGTGGTTCTGGCACCTGCTTCGCAAGCAGTTCCTGAGTTCCATCCCAGTGACCACATACAGTGCTGGGGGTGGTGACTCACGCCCACCAACAATCAACCAGCAATCAGCACCACATACCACAGTGCCAGGCGTGGTGGCTTACGCCTGTCATCCCAGCACTTGGGAGGCAGAGACAGGAAGATTGCTGAGTTCAAGGCTTGCCTGGGCTACATAGTGAGCTCAGGGCCAGCCTGAACTACCAAGTGAGACCCTGTCTCAAAAAAAAAAAAAAAAAAAAAGACAAAAATTTTAAAAAATTACTTCGAAGGAGGCAGCAAAATCCAAATTGCTGAATAGATATGTCCTGCTTATAAATTACAAGGAAAAACTAAAACAACAAAGGGAAAACTGTATTTTGAGGACAGTGACTTAGGGAGAACTCCAGGAACCAACAGTGAAGTAACGAGATCCCTAAATAGCATAGAAAGATGGAGAAAGAAAAACAAATTGAAATTGAATTTCAATTCCTTGATAAGGGAAGAGGCGTGATTCCAGGAGAAGTCTCAAGCTTATGCATGCCTGACAGAATGGAAGGGAACCCTGATAGCATTTCTTACTGTCAGGACCATCAGCTTCCATAACCAACAGCCTGGCCTCACCCACTCTTGCTCTATGGAAACTATAGGAGATATTTTACTCAGCCCACAGCCTTGGGACAGTGGCTGCTGATACCCAAAGCCTGGCATCATTTACCTCTTTCTCGGGATTCAACCATATTCTGTAGTTCCATAAATACATAAACGCAGTTCTGAACACACCCAGTAGCACTCTGTGCTCACCCAGTAGGAACTAAGTCAAATCAACACAGAGCTTGAGCACAGAGCCTTGGGACTGCAGCTTCTGGTAAAAGTCCTGCCCTGACCCATAACTGCTGATTTGCATATGGAAAAGGTCATAGCCATTCCACTGCTTCAGAAAGAGGTCACTAGTATCTACAATCCCTGGCACAACCCATACCTAGTGGGAATTAGGGAATGTCTCCTTCTCAATCTACAACCTGGGGACTGAAGCCACTGGTGTCAAAAGCTCAACATCATCCAATCTGATCCTTTGGGACTAGGGAAAGACTATTATCTCCCACAACTCCAGGACCAAGGCTACAATACCACAGCCTTTGTCCTGTTTCCACTTACCCACATGACTGAGGGACTTTCTTACCTATGTCCTGAGGCTCCAGGACCACAGACTCCAAAACCACAAGTCCCACTGCCACATATTCTAGACCTGCTGGAAATAGTGCAGGTACTGCCCATGTCAATACCTATGGTGGGTGGATGTTCATGCCAAAACTCCGCACATTTTCTGTACATGCCCCTGAGATCACTACAGTAGGTCTCCTGCACAGATCATGGATTTGAGTTAAGAGCTGCTGATTCTAAAAATCCTTGATCTAGCTTGTGTATCTCTACTGGGACCTGGAGAAAGAATCATCTAGGTTCCACAACTCCAAGAAAATAGTGAACAGTGCTACAAGTCCTAGCACCAACCAAAATCCATACACAGATCTTGGTGAATTTCTTGTTGCGTTCTGTGTCTCCTGTGTCTGTGGTTACCAGTGTCATAGAATGCAACACCCTTGTGCTTATTCTGAAAGACCTGAACAAACATGGACCTCTTCCTGAACTGTGGTGGCTGGTGCCACAGGCCCGATAACCTGTGTTTTCTCAGGAAGGTCATTTTATCTTGGGGCTCAGGAACTGCACACACCAGTGCCACAGCACATGAAATCACCTATTGCTTGTTTTTAGGTACCTGGGGACAGTTCTTTCCAAATCCCATGGTAGCTGCTTCCAAAAAACCTATTACCATAGGGATTGAGTCTATAGGGCTTAAGGTTACACACCTGTGAATCCAGTGTCCACTGAAAAATTATGCAACTTACTTCATAAACCACTGAACCACTCTAGATTTCTGATGTACATAGACACTATTGACACCATCTGAGGCAGAAGAATTCACACAGAGACTACATTTTTTGAGTTTCTCTAAAATCAAAGGGTCTATTCAACTTAGACAATATATCCTATATACATGAAAAATTTATTTTTCTATAAAGGTTACTCACTAAAACTGGAAGAGTGTATGGTTACACCAGATATACCAACTTCAACATAAGTACATATGAAACAATTCATGAGATGAAGGAGAAATTCACTAAAGAGATAGAAATAATAAAAAAGAAACAATCAGAAATCTGGGGCTAAAGTAAAAAATATACAGAGGAACATTAACAACAGAGTAGAACAACCAGATGAAAGACTTTTTTTTTGAACTTGAGGACAGGTTTCCTGAATTAACCTTGAATTACAAAATAAAAAAGAAGCACATAGGTAAATAAAAATAAAAAGAATAAAGAAAACTATGAAAGGTATGCAAAAATTTATTTGTATTTTAGGAATTCCAGAAAATGTAGGGAAGAGGAAAGGCTTCAATAACATCTTTTATGAAATAATACCTTAAGATTTTAGAAAGCTTTAAAGTGATATGGTCATCCAGATACAAAAAGGTCAGAAGTTCCCCAGTGATTCAATCCAAAAGAGCTTCATCAGGGTACATTATTGTCAAAAGGTCAGAAGTACAAGAGAAAGAAAAATTTAAATATAGTAAGAAAAAAGTATCACATCACATCACATATAAAAATGCCTGTTAGACTCATAGCAAGTTTCCTAGTAGAAACTTTTCAGGCCAGAAGAGAATGGATTATATTCACAGTCATTAAAGAGAGAGAAAAGGAAAGAAAGAAAGAAAGAAAGAAAGAAAGAAAGAAAGAAAGAAAGAAAGAAAGAAAGAAAGAAAGAAAGAAAGAAAGAAAGAAAG
>PVIC010028190.1:0-16098 GCA_004025085.1 Thryonomys swinderianus
ATAGAAGGGATAATTGCTTTTTACTCTCTCATTGTCACTCTATCTGTCCCAGGTATATTTGCTTCAGCTCCATTTTTCCTAAAACTTATAACTAAGTCTTGCTTTCTGGATAATACGTTTCAGATTTCCATGTATTCCTGTTGTCTTTGCCAGTCCTGGGGACCAATAAGTCTAGAAAGATAGAACAATTCTCTGGAAAAGGGCCCAGCAAGCAGGCATACAGATGTGCTGGCTTCTTCTAAAAAAATGTAATGATGTCCTCTACAAAGGAAGCACCACACTGCTTGCCTTGTTAGCCAGAGAACTCTGAGTTCCTGAGTCAACTTCATTCTATCAAATAGCTAAGTACATTTTTAGTAAAGATGTTGCCTCATAATATTTTGAGAAAGTGCTGAAGTACGAATAACCAATCATAATTTTGTATGAGCTGTAAAATCAGGTGATTTATGTGCCTTTATAATCTTATTCCTTGGCATAAGTCTATAAACTCATATTTTGAGTAGATTAAGTGAAGGCTTTGTGATTTTAAGTAAATTGCTTCTACTAGAAGGTAGTGATAAAGCAAAGGAAAGGCAATGCATATTCTTCCCAGTACCTAACTACTGGTCTCAAGTTTAAACATTTAGACTAACGGTAGAGGAGTTTCCAGGGATTCTTAGAATCCCTGGAAAAAAAAAAGGGGGGGGGGACTAATGATTTCTAGATTTTATTTTTATTTTTTGGTGAAAGTGAGAATTGAATATAAAGGATCAAAAAACATTCTATGGTGATAGAATTGTTCTTTAACATTGTTTTGAGATTTTGAGATTTACTATACACATTTTTTTTTTTTTTGAGACAGGGTCTTGCTTTGTAGTTCAGGCTGGCCTAGAGCTCACTATGTAGCACAGGCAAGCCTGGAACTCAGCAATCCTCCTGTCTCTGCCTCCCGAGTGCTGGGATGACATCCGTGAGCCACCACGCCTGGCACTGTGATATGTCAATTGCTGGTGGACATAAGTTACCACACCCAGCACTGTATATGGTTACCAGGGATCAAACTCAGGACCTTGTGCTTGTGAGGCAGGCGCTGGAACCACTGAGCTAAATCTCCGGCCCTACTAGACACATTTAAAAAAAAATTTAGACAGGGTCTAACTTTGTAGTTCAGGCTGGCCCTGAGGACACTATGTAGCCCAAGGAAGCCTCGAAATCAGCAATCCTCCTACCTCTGCCTCCTAAGTGCTGGGATTACAGGCATGAGTCACCATTCCCAGCACTACACACATTTTTTGAGCTCTCAAATTATAAATGTGCCACTTTTAGTCTGAATTTTCACATATTAGAATTTTTCTCATTAAGATAAAGACAGTGCCATATAGTCAAATATCTAGTTTCTACTTTATATTTTTTATTAATTTCTAACTTCACAATATCTTAGGTAAGGAGAAATATTTTCGGTGTTGATCATCAGAAACTCAATTTTCCCAGGTAAGTTCAGGACAAGGACAGAAAATAATTACTAATTGTTTCTTAGTCATCAAAATAATTGCCAGTGCTGGAAAAATAGCAGTGGATTAATTCATATTTGTTTCTTTGTTAAATTTAGAAAAAAATGTAGATACCACAATGGCCTAAAAAGCATCATGTTATGGCAAATATTTTATGACACATTTGTGGGCTTGTGAAACATAATGGCATAACTTTCAGAGGCAATTAGAGGATTTATTCTGCATTTTCCATGGGAATCTGAGCCAAAATCATATTTCATGGCAAATTTGTTTTTACAAATTTTTAATTAAATACAATGGGACTGTTCCTAGTAATTGAAACCTATTATTGGAGTCAAAATTTAAGGTAGCAAGATCATCAGGATAACACTTTTATATTTATTGGTACACCAGGAAGTATAAGTCAATGAAGATTTTTTTTTTTTTCCTGTTGCTTGATCTGGTTACCAGTGTGTTTTCTCAGATACTGAGTTTCTACAAAAGATTTACCCTTGAGGTTACAGAGAAGTCACATGAAAGGGGAGCATTGCACAAACTGATGAATGGACCAAGTGCTCAGGCATGTTACAACAGGGGAGGTACGTCTCATCAAAAGAATAGAAAGCAACAGCTGTATTCTAAAAATGGGCTCCTTGGCCCTGCAAAAGATAAATGAGAAACAGTTGGTTTTCCACCAGGGCCATACTCCCACAATGCCCTTGTCTTACTTCTTTGTGACATGAATCTTCTCCCAGGCTAAAGAGGAAGACACATTTATAGATCACAGAGGCAGCTGTTGTTGTTCTTAGAGAGGATAATTTGTCCCTGCTTCAGAAATTACTGTCATTGGTCACCATGGGAGTGAGCCCAGATGCTTTGTGTTATGAAATTCAATGTCAAACCAATTATGAGTGTACTGATGCATCATAATATCCTCAATGAGGAAATTCCGAATTAGACAACTTCCTCTATGTACATTTAAATTCTGACATTTTGTCCTGTTGGCTTCCAGTCATTTGAAATGTTGATTGACTTGTTCTCTAGTTAGACAAATGATGGCAGCAAATTCATTAATACAATATCAGTTAAATTTATCTTCATATATCTGGTATAAGGTAGAAAAGTCAGATCCGCATGAATTGGATATAAACAGCTTTGATTCTAGTTGGCTATTTATAGGATTGGCCTTGTGCAGAGGAAGAACAAAGTTAATGCACTGGGCATCCTAAAGGTTATCCTGGCCATGATTCTTACCTAGGTGACCCTGGAATTACAGAAAGTGTTATTGGCAAGTTAAGTCCATCTCTGGCCTTAATTTTCTCAAATATAATGGGAAAATGAAAAGTCTCAGGTCTCTATAACAACATTTGAGATAGTGAAAAAGTTTCTTGCTGAATAATTAATGAAAAAGAAGTAAATACCAGAAGCCTGATGAATTCTCAAAATATATTTGTCACTTTGTTTTGAGTTTAATTTAAACAATGTGAGGTTTGTCACTTGCAGCTAAGGATTCTGAATAATACAGAAAGACTGGCAACTAAGACAAAGATAATGCAAGGAAACAAATGACTATGGCCTGACTCTGATAAGGTCCAAGGCCTAGGTTGTTTGATGAATTGGTCACTAAGTGAGGTATTGTACATGGGATGTGTTTTACACTTTTCAAGACAAGTAAATGGCCAAAAGAAACTCCACCTTAGTGACTTTATTTTTAATTTGGATAACTCTTACATACAGTACTGTAAGACATATTGTAACATAAAATTTAGATACTGTATAGCAGCACAAATTATACTGCAGTGTAAATAAGATGTACTGTATGAAAAGACATTGAAGGTCTTTGAAGCATATGTATAGAAATTCAGCCTTTAATGTGTTGATCACATTTTTTATGATTGATGATTTTACTACTTTTTAATTTTTTTCTTTGTTTTTAGTAGTTTATGATAATTTATGTGCAATTGATCTATGTATCTTCATTTAGTGTTTCTTAGAATTCTTGGATCAATAGTTTTCATCAAATTTGAGAATATGTTTACTATACTTCAGTGTTCACGTCTCATGATTTTGATCATTTACCTGAGAATGTAAACTCAAGGGAGATAAGGTTTATTTTAGCTAGTGGTTTTACAGGTTTCAATTCATGGTTGGCCAACACCATTACTTATAGTCATGGGGCAAGGCCGAAGCATTATGGTAAAAAAGAGAGGTGAAGCAAAATTGTTTACCTCAGGGAAGCCAAAAAGCAGAGAGGGCAAGAGAGCTGGAGAAAAGTTGATACACCCTCGAAAGCCTGCCTTGAATGAGATACTTCCTTCAACTGGGCCCCACCCAGGAAGACCTAGTTCAGCTCTGACTTGTCAGTGGGTTGATTGTTTAATAATGTCAGCACCTCACAATTCAGTCATCTCTCCGGGCCTCTCTTCATCTTGTCAAGGTGACAATATACATTAACCATCAGAACTTCCTCATGTGTTTATCATTAACATTTTTTTTATTTCTGCTAGTTGCTTTGATTACATGTGTCACATATTTAATATTGTCCCATGGATTCCAGTAGCTATACTAATTTTGTAAAATGTGTTTAAAAAGTTTTAGTTCTTTATATACATGTGTGAAGTGTACCCAAGGTGAAACATACTTGTCTTCTCAAGCACTTAAGGTTTCTTTGTAATGAAAACTTCTAAACTTTTTAACATTTTTGAAATGTACGTCACATAATTATATATTCTGGCAGCTGCCATACTGTGCAATTGCTCTCCAGAGTTTCTTCCTCCTACATAGCTATAACTTAGTACTCACTCATCAGACATTTCCCACCTCTTTTTCTCTTTAACATCAATTTTTTTTCTCTTCCATGCTACTTCCAACTTACACAAGATCAACATTTTTAGTTTTTATACATGAGTAAGATCACATGGTACTTCTCTTTTCATGGTTCTTTTCTTTTCATACTTTCTACTTATTTTACTGAATGATCTCAAGTTCCATCTGTGTAGTTGCAAGTGGCAGGATCATACTTATATTATACCTGAAAATATTCCTTTGTACTTATAAACAATGTTTTCTTTATCCATTCATAAATTATTGGGCACTTAGGTTATTTACCTTTCTTGGCAATTATGAGTAGTGTTGCAAAGGGCATGCCTAAGTATATTTGACATAATAGTTTAATTTGCTTTGAATATATACTTAATAGTAGAATTGTTGAATCATGTAGCTGTATTTTTAAATTTTTGAGGATTCGCCTTATTATTTTCTATAATGGCCATACTAATTTACATTCCACCCAACAGGATGCAAGTGTTACCTTTCTCACATCACTAGCATCAATCTTAGCCTTTTTTTTTGCCAATTTCACTAAAATAATATTTTGTTATGGTTTTGATGTCCACTTTCCTGATGATTAGAGGTCTGAAACTTTTTTTTAATGTACGTACTAGCAAGTTTTGTGTTTTTTTTTCTTTTTTTTTGGAAATGTCTGCTAGGTCTGTAACTTTATTAAAAATCAGATTACTGTTTTAGATTTTTGCTACTATATTTGATATATATTTATTTTTGCTATTGAATTTTTGGAATATCATGTATTCTGGGTATCAATTCCCTGTCAGTTGTATTCATTATAAATATTTTCTCCTATTGCATATGTTTCTGTGCTGTTTAGTATTTTATTGTTATGCAGAAAAAAAGTAGAAAAGTTTGATGTAATTTTATTTTCTACATCTTTGAATTTTGAATATCCTGAAATATTTCCCTTGTTTTAAGACTTTCATAGTTGCAGATCTTAGATTTTAGTTTTTAAATAATCTTAAATTTATTTTTGCAACTGATGTGAGACAAATGTCTAATTTCATTCTTCTGTGTGTGTGTGTGTGTGTGTGTGTATCAACACTATTTATTATGCAAGGACTTTTTCCCAATATGCATTCTCAGCAACTTTGTTACAAATCACCTGGCTGTATATGTACAGGTCTATTTTTAAGCCCTCTATTCATTCCACTTGCCTATATGTCTCTTTTATGCTAATATGATGCTGATTAGATTATCACAGCTATAGTATATTTCACAGTGAGCCAAAGAGAAGATTGGTGTGTGCCATCACTTTGTTGCCTCACCTACAGTTGTTCCAGTAGTTCTGACAGATGTTGGCAGGTGATCTTGGGCATTTGGCCAATGCTAAGTTTCATTATGATGCCTGGTAATTGGTTTCAGGTCTAAGGCCTTGACTTAATTGTCCTTCCCTCATCCATGAAAGATGTTCTGTTCTTCCAAGTGCTTAGAATAATAGAGTAGGGATAATTTTGGCAAGTTTTTCTCCTGCTTTTTCTATTGTATCTTGTTCTTGAAATTAAAAGTAGGGACAGATGAAGCAGGTAGGATGCTGTGATGGTCATACTCTCAATCTTGGCAACAAGGTAGCTGGACACCATTGACCTGGGCCTGGACCTGAAGTTTTCCAGCTGCTGAGAACATTCACGAGGCCCACTGATACAGACCAGGCAGAAATACAAGATGGTAGTCACACACTGAATCTCATCAACAAGGGAACTGGGCGACACTGACGAGCACTCTGACCTGCAGCTCTTGTATAACTAGGGTGAGACCAGAAGGCCTTGGAATCTCCATTTCCTTGTGGATGTATCTGGTCATGATGGTTATATGGGGAAGACCCTTCAGAGATAGCATCTACTTATTTGTGTACACTGAATAAGTATGGCTGTGGAACTGGAACCTAGGCAGAGGCCTTCACTGAGTTCTTCCACCCAGTCCACCATGACAAAGAAAACACAGAAAGAGTGGGAGAATCCTGTTGACTACAGCCATTGATGAGTTAGTGGTGTCAGTTCCACCTGCAAATCCCTGGATTTTTGGACAGTTCAACACTGGAGGAGTTGTGTCATATACTGGTACAATTTTTTGGTTTTGACTATGATTATAAAATGTGCCAATAAAATCAATGAGTTTTTAAAAATGTGAAAAAATATACTGGAAAATCCATTCCTCAAGTATCCACTCTTTCATTTCCCAGTGGGCTTTTTTAGGATGGATAGCCCTGTGATGAGCTTCATTTCTTAGTCAGCTAGTATTTGTTCAGAGCTTATCTCAGTTCTTCCATATCTCTAGTTTCTGGCTCTTATACTGCTTACTCACCAAAACTCTGGAACAGGCAACCAACACTTAGAGTTTGTTTTCTTCTCAAAGAATTAATTGGTTTTAACTGGTTAATAATATACTTTTCTAAACTTTTTGTCCAAATTAATTTTGTACTCAGTGGAAACAAAGTGTTTTTTTTTTTTTTTTTTTGGCCAGAGGTAAATGTACAATTCTCATATGAGTTCAGTGCTTAGGTTATGGATAGGGGAAAAGACTAAGGGTAAGTGAAGCCTCACACAGTAAAGACTGTAGATGCACATGCATCTGAAGCTCTAGTTTTTCAAAAAGAAATGCTTCTTTATTTCTTTGTTCAGTTAATTTCTGGACTTGTATTCCACCTCTTGGTTAAGAGTAACATTATTAAAAAAATTCTTTCAGGCTCTAAAAGTACAGAATTAATATTAATTGTTTTTGGTCTCATATTTTCACATATAATTTGCTACTAAATACTGTTATTTTCCCTCTTTTTTCTTTTTAATATTGATTTTATTGGTACTTTTTATAGACATATCATGATCACACTTAACATTGGACTTTGTACCAGTATATGATCTATATAATATTTGTTTTATCTAAAGTACTGCAGTCAAAAGATCTACTGCAATAGTTGCTTAGCTGCTTTTCAAATTTGATATCTAAAGCTATTGTTTTATTCATAGAAGAGTTGAAGACCAAAGTACTCAGCATATTCCTTATGGTTTAAATTTGACTACAACTTAACTTTACATTTCTTTTCCATGTTCGTGCTGTGGAATGTTTACTGTTGATATTTTTCACTTTATCTGAGATGATACCACTTACTATTACCTATTATGAATATTTCATTAAGATTAAAGATAGTAGAAGAGAATCAATTTTTTTCCCTTGGGTACCCCAAAAAATATATATCTCTTCTTTTAAGAAAGATATCTCTTAATTTGCTTTGATTTTGTATTTTTACATATTTTGTATTTTGCACACCAACATTGTGCATTACAGAGACAGAAATATTATGACATTTTTGTACAAGACATATTGCCTAATACTTGAAGTGTATGAATTTGCAAAATGAACATACATAACATTTTGCAGGAGTAAGGAAAATTATGTATCTTTTATGATATTGGAAAAATGGTAGCCTTGTATGTTCCAATAATAGCTAGTATATTGCTCAGTTAATCGTGGAGCAATTCAATCTAATGGACATTTTCCTGACTTGAACAGTACTTTGACATTGTCAAGTCATTACTTTTTATGCAGTTCTTTGAAAGTATGTACTTGAAAAGGCTTATTTTAGTTCTTGGTCCCAGCCTATGCATGTTTTCAAGAAGTTTGAAAGAAATACGCCTTGGGAAAGTACATACTTCAGGTAGAAAAATGTCTAGTGATTTTTGCATTAACTTGCAGAACTATTAGGCTGATTAATAAATATTTGCATTTTTGTTTGCTGAAAAGTATTTGATGTAAATCCTACTGTTTCTATTTAAGGACAAAGATGGTTTATGAATCTATTAATATTCTGGGAGGCTCAACTTCACACTGTAAGCCATGGTTTAATAAGATTACACTTTGTATTGGCTTCTTTACAGGGAACTGGTGTTCAGAATACATTAAATAGATTTCTCAGGCTGGGTTCAACTTCATCAAATATATCATTATATTCCCATCTATTTGGGGACTATTGAGAAGATATATTAAATTTAACTTACTAATTCAGTAAAAAGCTAGGTTTCTTGTAAGATTTGTTATAGTTAAATATAAAATTAGATAATCTTTTTGGGTCAATCCTTAGATGGTGAACAATGTAGACTGTTATTTCAATTCGTTTCCTCTTTATTATTAGTTTTCAAAATTTCCGTTTGAGCCAAACTATGTTTTTAGAAATTGCAAACCATTGCCATGAAGAATGGAAAAAGTTTATTCAGAAATTTTAGCAAAATCAACTCTACTGTGATAAAATTAATAGTTTTTCATGCTTCTTTGGTTACTATGAAATTATTTTTATTAGAAGTATATTGATATGCAAGGGATATTATTACACATTTTAACTACAATGTCACACTGTGGGATTCATTTTGTTTTGGAAGCAGTTACCATTGTTAACGTCTTTTTTGAAATCTTCCAGGAATTATTATTGCTGACAGAAGAAAAAGACAGCATTTTAATTCAAATGAACTGAAAATATACATAGAAGAGTTATGCATTCTTTAATATTCCTTTTGTAATATTCTCTTTGATATAATACATATCCTCACGTAATTTTCAATTCATTAGTGTTTAACATTACTTCTTCTCAAGGATAGTTTCTTTTCAACTCAATCTTGGATGTATGTCTTATTTATTCAAATGAAATTCTGTACTAAGGTTTTTTTTACAGTATTAACTAACCAAAAGTATTTATTTGAAAGCGGCAACATGTAAGTCACTTTTATAGTCACAGGTGTGTTATACTAAACAAAATATGAACGATTCTTGACCTTTCGGAGTTTATGTTTGACACAACTCATATAGTCTGTTTCTCCTTTCATTCAGTTCAGTTGTTTTTTTGCAAAAGAGTACTTTGACAAACACACAAACACACACACACAATCATTTAAGATTGTAAAGTTTTTTTGAAAACTCGATGGGCATTTTTGATATTCTACTATATGTGAAATTAGTACATCAGTTTTCTTTTGATTTGCATCCATTTAGATTATGTTTCTTCGTACCTTTAATTATCTTTAGGCCATTTCAAGTTGACTTCTTATAGAAGATAAATAATTAGATCTTTTAAAATTCATTCTCATGTTTTTGAAATATTTATGCTGTTCTCTTATTTGTTTATCTCATTTTCCTGCCCTCCCTCTCATCTCTGCATCTCTGGATCTCCTCCCCATATGAGAAAATCTAGTTCCACACAGCTTATCTGTCTTTTGTTTTGTTCTTTATTTATAAATTGAGTTTCTCATAAAAGAGATAGTGTGATATTGTGTAATATATTTCACTTAACATTTTGGCCCCAGGTGCATCCGTTTTCCCAGAAATGACTCATTTATCTTTATGTCAGAAGAGCACTCCATTGTGTTCAGCACATTTT
This sequence comes from Thryonomys swinderianus, assembly GCA_004025085.1. Lineage (NCBI taxonomy): Eukaryota > Metazoa > Chordata > Mammalia > Rodentia > Thryonomyidae > Thryonomys > Thryonomys swinderianus. The sequence continues at coordinate 9,682 of PVIC010028190.1, forward strand.
CTTTATTCATTTTTATGTTGTTAGGATATATAGGCTGCTCCTAAGATGTAGCTATTATCAATTGTGCCTCTGTATATTGGGTTTATATGTATCATTATGATACAATGTGCTTACCTCATTTGGGAAAATTCCAAGAAGAGAAATAACTGGGATAGGTGGAATTTCTATTCTTAGTTTTGTGGGTTCTCCATTGTGATATCTGTAATGGTAGAATTAGTTTATATCCCACCAGGAGTGCACAGGGTTCCTTTTCCCCCTCATCCATGCCAGCTTCTGATGGCTTGATGATTGTCATTCTTCCTTTGAAAATGATTGAGAATTGATTTAGTAATAGAATCCTTTATGTTTGCTATTTATTACACTTGCTTTTTACCATTTATGATCCAGAATTTATATTTTGGAGTCTAAACCCAGTGTGATATTTTATAAAGCTGAAGCCTTTGGAAGATGGTTAAGGCATGAAGATGAAGTACTCAGTAACAGGATCAGTTCCCTTCAGTTGGGAAGGGGAAAACGGAGAAGAGATGAGGAAAGGAAAGAAGGAAAAAGAAAAAACGAGAAAAGAAAGATAAAATGGAAACAAATAAGAAGGGAAAGAGGTATACAGGGGAGGGCAGGGGAAATGGGAAAACAATCAAGATATCTCATATACAGGTACAGATTCCATGTGATCATTTTGCGTATCTAAATTTGACCAATAAACTTAATTGATGATGAAAAATTAAAAAATAAAATACCCGAGAACTCCTATACTCCCACCTACTACTGTGTGAAGACAAATAGAGAAGGCTGTCTATAAACCAGGAAGAATCATGAGATGACTAAATGTTTTGCCACATTAATCTTCTATTTTCCACACTCCACAGCTATAAGAAGTGTTAGATTTAAGTGTTAGATATAAGAAGTGTTTAATTTTCTCTGTCTATGAAGTTCTACTATAACATTCCAAGCAGATTCAGTCATAGACTTTCTTGTACAATGAAGCTGAGATTTTGTTCCTTACAGAGCTTTCCTTTATCACACATTCTGAATACATTATAAACTTGGGATGGCAGTAGGTGAACTACATTGGAAATGTTGTGTAATAACCTTATTAAATCTTAGGGTTTTAGGAGCTCTGCGACTTAGGATCTTAGGCTCCGTTATTCTTTCTGTCTCTCCTGCCAGTGCAGCAGATTTCTGCCTCTCTCCAAGTTCTTCTCTCACTCTGGCATCTCCTATTGCCTTCAAACCTGTTTTCTTGTCAACTATTGTGTCTTTCTCCTATGTGAGATACTAAGGCAGTGGTGCTGGCATGAGGGAGAATTTCTAGTTAAAAAAATGATTTTTGTATCATATTTCTAAGTTTTTTCCCCTTTGGTGAATATGCCTTTGTGTAAAGTTCTAGGTATGCTCCAACATGAATACTTCTTTTTAAATTTTCTGTTACAGTTAGATCTAAAATGTCTTTCCAAATTTGCCTTCAAGACAGAAGTGACATGTTTGAACAAGAAAGGCTCTCAGCACATTTTCCAATGCTTTTATCTTACAGATAAGGAAACTACAGCCTGGAGAGGATAGGTACAGTGACTAAGAAGTGAGAGTTAGGCCTGCATCTAGACCTGCAGCATAAAATTTCACATGCTTGCTCTGTCCCAGACATTGCACTAAACACAAAGATTTCAAGATGAACCTGAACTGATCTCTATCCCTTGAAGCTCAATATTTGTGTGTGTTCACGTGCATATGTATATGTGTGTGTGCATGTATTTGTAATTTTATACACTTCATTGCTATAACAATTTATATAATGCTGTTTTTATAATGAATGAATAATAATGAAAGATTAAGACAAATTTGAGTCTCCCAAATCTAACACATTGAGTTTTGCCTCAAATTAATTAAGCTTTCAGCTAAATCTCATTATTTTCATTGCCATTTTAGCATCTTATATATCTGAGTACTTTGTTGCAAACAAACATAATAAGACTTCGTATTATTTTCCTTTTGTATTAAGATTTAAGATTAGTCATTAGGACCTATTTACAAATTAAAATACAGTTACAGCCTGGCATTGAAAACTGGAAGAGCTGGAGGAAAGAATAAAAATGTCTAGAATTATAGAAAGAGAATAAGGTGGGTTTAGAAACTATGGAAAAAGAGAGGGAGGGAAGGAAGAGAGTGAGACATGGAGGAAGAGCCATAGAATGGCAAATTAGGTAGAATCTTGTTTGGGAGGAAGTCTAAGGCTGCTCAGAGTCACTTGAAAGTAAAAAGGCTCAGATCTGTAAACTACAACCGTCAAAGTAAAAAGGCTCAGATCTGTAAACTATAACCGTCAGATGGCCCCGACCTCGCCAAGTTCCCCCAAGTTTCCACAGTTTAAGCTTACTCTTTTCAGAAGAAACTAAATAGTTTCTACATTATTGATATGTCCTTAAGTTTATTCCATGACATATTAAAACAAATATACTAACAAGACAATCACCAGTGTATCAGTGCTTTCTAGGAAAGAGAAGTAAGAAATAGGAAAGTCTGGTCTGTGTTGGAGGCTGTTTGCAACCTGCTCTTGTATTTATATTTGCGAATAATGATTAAAGGCAAGACAAACCCTGAAGTCCTTTAAAACTTTGCCACTAAAGTCTAGTGGGTTGGATTTAAGGGATATTTTAATGAGGTAGGCCCTTAGGTATATTCTAATTTAATGTTTAAAAGTCACCTCTCTTACATTTCTCTGCCTTGATTTATCTAATCAATTTATCTAGGGTTATTCAATGTACACCTGGTAATGTAATTCAAATAATAACACAGCGATATAAAATAACTTCCAATTACCCTTTATCTAAAAATTTAATAATTGCTTTCTCCCCTTAGTTATCAATTATGATAGCATTAAAAATATTATTTTGGGGCCGAAGGGTTAGCTCAGTGATCCCAGCGCCTGCCTCACAAGCACAAGGTCCTGAGTTCGATCCCCGGTAACCACATACAATGCTGGGTGTAGAGACTCACGCCCACCAACAATCAATACCACATACCACAGTGCCAGGCGTGGTGGCTCACGCCTGTAATCCCAGCACTCGGGAGGCAGAGACAGGAGGATTGCTGAGTTTGAGGCTTGCCTGGGCTACATAGTGAGCTCAGAGCCAGCCTGAACTACTAAGCGAGACCCTGTCTCAAAACAAAAAAAAATATTATTTTGGCAAAGTTAATTTCCCCCTCTGTTTCCCACCGAGTGGTATATCAGAAAACACATTGGAAAACTCTAATCTTTTGTTTTACTTTGGATGCTAATCAATCCCTACTAGTTACTTAAATAGAGGCCTACCATCTGGGAATATTACTTTCCCAGAAATTTATTTCATGGAACAAAGTTAAGATATATGCCACTCACTATCCAGTATTGTAGGAGGAAAATTACCCACTCATAATATATTTACTTTCTCTATAGAAACAAGGTAGTATTCTTTCAATCAGTAATATAACATGACAAAAGAAGAAAGCCAGTACAACTTACTGTATCATAAATAACTCTTATCATTGACACCAGCTGGTATATATAAAGTTTATTGCTTCTTTTTCTTTATTTGTACACATCTGCAGTACCTGGATTTTGCAGTCATCTTAGGTAGGAGGTGCTTGTGCAGAACACAGCTTAGTGCTTTTCCATCCCCTCCCTCTCCCATCTGCTTTTTTCTCTAAATCCCATCCCCATTTTCATTCTTCTTATTTTCAGTTCATGTCTGTAGCATAATGTTTACATTCATTGTGGTCATTTGGTGCACATAAGATGGTACACATCCTTAAAGTAAATTTTTTCCAGAGCAATAAGTTGTCCATTATTATACAGCTCTGATCACTACTGATGAATGATACGTGCATGGCCTAAGTCCATCCCTGTTGGTCTTTCTTTCTGGTTATAACTTAAATTCTACAAAAGTAACAAAAGTTCTAAAGTCATTGAGAAATAAATCAGTATCCATTTTGGAAAAGAAAGTCAAATTTGGGAGAATGGTCACTTAGAAAGATGAGAATTCTTAGGGAAAACTCTCTGCCTGTTGTGTCAACTGGGACATGGCCCCTGGTGAAGATGTTTGGTTCCAGGAAGATCAATGAGACCCAGGCATTCTGGACAGGGGTTCTAGGAAGGGGACCCCAAGAAGGGAAACTGTAAGGAGACCCTAATTTCTCCTTGCATTGTTTTCCTCTTTTATAGCTGAGTATGGGAAAATGGAAACAGAGGGAGTGTTTGAATTCAAATCCAATGGAAAACTTCCCTGTATATTTTACTTTCCTTGGACTATTTACTCATAATTTTCCTCTGAAAGTAGCACTAGTCAGAAATACTCTGTGACAACCCACTCTATAAAATAAGAAAACTTACATTTTTATCTGGAATACAAGCAAAATGTTAGAGAATGAGAGGCACTTGTAAGGGAGGGAAGTCTGAGTAAAGTGGACCTCCTGATCTCGTGCATGGTGCAGCACACAGTCAGACTCCTCCTGAGCTGTTTGTGCAGGCTATGAAGGACCCAGACAATTGCAGCGAGAAGTCTGGCAACTGAAATATGATGTACACCCCTGCGCAAGCCTCACATTACATCCTGCAGGAACATTTTTAGACCCAAAGGAACAGCCGAAGCTTTGAAGATCAAACTGCCACCCACAGGAACCATCACCCACAGAAGTGTTCATGTTGTATGGAACTCGTTAATCTAATATATGAAAATATTAAACACATTCAGTATTTTAATTAGAATAAAGTTTTAAGATATATTTTTCAAACTGCTCTGATTATAGTGAAACATACTTCCATGTTGAAAAAAAAACAGGAAAAGAAGGAATTCTCAAGAGCAAAGGCAATCAATAGATAACTCATATGAAGGACTTACAGATGGAGACTTTAATGTAGACTTTTTAAAAACTGTATTGATGAGGTGAAGGGTAATGATATTGAAATGAATCCAAACATAGAAACAAACTCTCAGTCATTAAAAAAAAAGGAATCAAATGAAAATATTAGAACTGAAAAATAAAACATCTGAAATAAAATAATAGAATGGAGATGACAGAAAAGTTGAAGATAAATCAATAAAGATGATCAGAGAATATAAAGATAGAAAATACTGAGCTCATGTAGCCCCCGAAGCTTATGAGACATTATTGAAATGTCTAAACTTTGTATTATTGAAACTTCAGAATAAAAGTACTTTTAAACGCTTAACATATGTTCACTGAACACATCTATTTCCTGATCTAATTTTAAATGAGAACGCTCTAACTCTTAAAAGTTGTTGGATTGGATGTTCATGTAACTCTAGTATCTGACTTATTTGAGTTTATCTTAGGGAGGGTGAGTGGGGGAAATTTGATTTTTGTTTGTTTGTTTTTTTTTTGAGACAGGGTCTCACTTTGAAGTTCAGGCTGACCCTGAGCTCTCTATGTAACCCAGGCAAGCCTCGTACTCAGCAATCCTCCTGCCTCTGCCTGCCAAGTGCTGAATTACTGAGCTGCCACGCCCGGCGGAGATTTGATTTTTTAACAAAGCCAAAGGATGTAAAGCTGTTTGTGAAATGCAAGAAAGGAGGCTCACAGTCCAAATGGAGACATCACAGTGGGCAGGGAGCTCAAGCCTCAGACTGTGCACTTCATGCTAGTGTCAAGACAGCGGCACTGCTAGACAAAATCTTGTCACTGCCTTCCGCATTTCCTCCCAAGGTGATAATATGGACAGCACTTTTGTTCAGTCTAGAGGAAAGTGTACTGCCTTCTCTATTTCCCATTGAAAGCAAACCACAGTAGTCTGACCTTTAATTGTTTTGATGAAGGACAATATGAATTTCAGCTTGTAATGGTGATGTTATATTCTGTTTTTCTGCTTCAAAAATATATCAAAGACAAAACCCACGCTAATTATGCAGTTGAATCTTTGGATTTAGATTAAAAGATTCTTAAATTATTTAACTTCATAAACATACAACATACATTTAGAAGAGCAAGTGACAGGATTAAATTATGAATTTAATAGTTACTTTGGATGATAAAATGTTCATATATGAGTTTATTGAAAAAGTTATATGCTATAATTAAAGAAAAAATATATGTTACATTGGTACTTTTTTCATTTTTGGCAGACTTGGAAGTGAAGGAATGTCAGGATACAGTGGTGGCAGTTCAGGAGTATATTAGCAGAAATCATTCATATCTTTTTTTTTTGTTTTCTTTTCTTTTTTTGGTGGTACTGGGCGATCAAACTTAGGACCTTGCACTTGTGAGGCAGGCACCAGAACCATTGAGGTAAATCCCAGGCCTTCATTCATTCTTTTAACCAAAAGATAAGTCATCACTAAATTTTCACAATTACCTTTTACATAGATAAATTTATTTAACACTGTGGATTAAGAAATGGAAGCTTTTGAGAACGTTTTTAAGATACAA
>PVIC010028191.1:0-23371 GCA_004025085.1 Thryonomys swinderianus
GTCTGCAATCCCACCAGCATGGAGCATGGGCTCCCCTATTCTTGATGCACAGGGAGACTCTCCCCAGATGTGGCTAAGGAGAGATGAAAGTGCCAGCAACATCCCTGTGTAAGACTCACACTCCTCCTCCTCCTGCAGGCCAGAATCCCTATTTCTGTTCCCCGTCCTGGGTAATGGAAGGCTAAACTAAGAGGTTAGCCCCGTCCGCCTGTCCTCCTGTCTGAGCCCGTTCTCCCAGGGGTGTGAGGTGCTGAGCCACTCCTGGCACCTCCCTTCAGGAGCAGACTTCCCCTAGAGGATTCAGTCTCAGTCCAACGCACCCCCAGATGGCTTCTCCTCAGCTCTACCCCAAGGAGAGATGAAGCCGGTGCACACCACCGGGGACAAATAGCCACGTTCCTTGAGCACTTACTTCCAAAGCCTTACGGGCCTTTAGACAAACCCTCTGAGATACAGGACCCAGGCGCACTGGCCTGAGAAGCCCGCAGCCTGGGACTCATTCCAGCATCATGTGTGCCGGGGACCACAAGAAATCAGGTCCCGCAAATGCTTCGCACTCGGTCTCCGCTGAGCCTTGAGGTCCATGGGGCACGGAGGCAGGCAGGGAGCCCGTTGAGTTTATCCTCAGAACACCAGGGGCTGAGCCTCACTGCCTCCTCCAGGCCCTTCTGCAGATCCCAGGCCAATGGCTTGTCGGACAAGATGATCGTCTCCACACCCAGACGTGGCGTTCCTAGAAATATATGTGACTGTTTGCCACCTAATATTTAACCTTCTCTCTCTCTTTTTTTTTTTTTGCTTTATATTATATGAGTTTTGGTTGAAAGTGTATTACTCTTCTCATGAAAAATACACTACATGAAAGGTTCTGAATTTCTCTTCTTGGAGGCTAAGTGCCTTTTACTCGTGTTTATAGATGAAGAGCCCTCAGTATCCTCACCTCACTAAGAACTCAAGGTTAAAATGAGAAGCATTCGTTCTTTTACAGTTAACATACTTGAGCAGAAATATCTTTAAAGCCTGAGGTGAAGTATTGTACAGAGAAATTGGCAGCGAGTCTTCTGGACTAAAGTTTACACTGTCTCTGTTCCTTCCTAACGAGTATGTGGCCCTGTCGCACCTGCAGCTTTTGAGAGCCATCCCGGTGGGAGTCGGCCAAGTGTACGGCTGTGACAACCCCTGGACTGGTGGCATCTTCCTCGTCGCTCTGCTCCTGTCTTCGCCTCTGATTTGCTTGCACGCGGCAATTGGGTCCACCATGGGGATGCTGGCAGGTCTGTGCCGTCCCTTCCCCGGTCACAGGCTGAAGGAGTGTTAGCGCCTGGGGCCCCTGCAGAGTCCTGGAAACCCTCTCTTCTCCCATGGCACCGGTGTCTCCACTTTGGGGCTGGTAGTTTCATGACCCTCTTAGCAACAGCTGTCCTCAAGAAGGCATTTGACATTTGCACCTTTATATAAATCCAAACTTTGGTTAAGGTTTCTTCCGGGTGTATTTACATTCTAAGCCTTCTCTTCAGTGACAAAAAGAAGGACTGGGCCGGGCGTGGTGGCTCACACCTGTAATCCCAGCACTCGGGAGGCAGAGACAGGAGGATTGATGAGTTCGAGGCTTGTCTGGGCTACATAGTGAGCTCAGGGCCAGCCTGAACTACAAAGTGAGACCCTGTCTCAAAAAAAAAAAAGAAGAAGAAGAAGAAGGACTGGTCCTCAGCAGAATCTCATGAGTGTGTGCATGTGTGTGGGTGGGGGATAATTTCTGGACTTTGCCTCTTCAACTCGTAACTGCTTAGCCGCTAGTTCTTGTGGCTCCATGACAGTCTGTTCTCTGTTGATGTATTTTCACTACCTAAAATCAGAAGCTCTTTGTTAGATAAGTACGTTGAAGAAAAGCTGGCTGTGGGCTTTGTGGCCTACAGCCCACTGAGCCCCGTGAGATCTCACGCTCAGCGCTGACACGTGCCTGTCCCACAGCTCTCAGCCTCGCCACGCCCTTTGACTCCATCTACTTTGGCCTGTGCGGCTTCAACAGCACCCTGGCCTGCATCGCCATCGGTGGCATGTTCTACGTCATCACCTGGCAGACGCACCTCCTCGCCATCGCCTGTGGTAGGTGCCACTCTCAAGCTTCCTTCTGAGTTCAGAGGGTACCCACAACTGTCCCTACAAAGAAAACTGCCCTGGGACGATCCTGCCCCCCAAAAGCTAAGTGGGAGAAATGACTCACTTTATGAAAGGCCTTCTAGTGGAAACTATCTTCAGTGGTTATTTAATGAACTATCTTTACTGGACACACAATGTTCTGCCTCCCGGAGAAAGATCTCTTTAGGTAGCAGTGGGTTTGTCTGCCCACAGCTAGGCTTTATGTGGAACTCAGCAATTTGCCTCATATATGATGATAAAACTTAGAACTCCAAATACTAACTTGATTATGTATTTGTTCAGAGTCCTAGGATATTAGATTGAGCGTAAAAAATCTGACACATTTATATAATTTAACCCACTTATATAATTTAACCCTAGCCTTCATTTCTTGATGTTAATATAATGAAAACAAAATAAAACTTCTTTTAACCCAGACATCTAACATAGAGATTCCATTTGAGTACCACCATGGACTCTGAAACATTATCCACATAAATTGTTTAAAAAATTCATTTACAGCCAGGCGTAGTGGCTCACACCTGTAATCCCAGCACTCGGGAGGCAGAGACAGGAGGATTGCTGAGTTCGAGGCTTGCCTGGGGTACATAGTGAGCTCAGAGCCAGCCTGCACTACAAAGTGAGATCCTGTCTCAAAAAAAAAAATTCATTTACAGTAGAAAATTTTCCTGACTAATCTTGCTAGGGAAGATGGTCTGGATCAGATATGGCCATACATGTGTATTCTTAAGGTAATTTATAAATCCTTTGGCATTTTATGATAGTCACTGTAAACATGGAAAAAAAACAAACTTTAAATATGAAGGGCCCATCTACTGTCTTTTTCTTTCTTCCTCCATAAAGTTATTTTCTGATATTCTAAAATACTCAGTGAAAGGCCAGCATGCTATGGCCACTTACAAAATAGTAGTTTTCATATCGGCCAAATAAAAGATTATAATTTCCCTGGCACCTGCCAAAAATGCACTTTAATTACCTCCTCTCCACTCTCATCACCACTCAGCAGAGTTAGTATTTGTGTTAGTTGGTTTTTATTACTGAGAAAAAAATACCTACGAGAAACAACTTAGAGGACGAAAGAGTCTTTGGGTTCAGAGTCTCAGAGGTTTCGGTCTGTGGCCGCCGGCTCCCTCGTGAGGCCTGAGGCAGCAGCACCGTGGAGCAAGGCGTGGCGGAGGAAGCTGCTGCCTCACAGCAGACAGCAAACAGAGAAGGGGACCAGGGGTCAGTTACAGTCCCCAAGGTCACACCCCATGACCCCACTTCCAGCGAGGCCCCACCTTCTGTTTCCATCACCCCCCCAACAATGTCATTAAAATATGACCTCCTTAGTGGATTCACCGCTTGGTGAAACTGCAGTCGCTGGTTATCTGATCGCTTCCCCAAATCCCCTTACTTGGCAACCAAGCCTTTAACACATGAGTTTTGGGAGATCATTTCAAATTCAGACTCTAACAGTATTATTATGCCACTCGGAAAAATTAGGTAGCGGAGCAGGGTTAGGATGGGGGTGAGTCAGCGACCAGCTCAGAGGCGGAAGTTCAGGAGGACGTCACCTCAGGGCCGGGAAGGTGATGAGTCTGCCGTCACCATGCTCGTGGGGTGAGGGGCTCCCAGATGCCTCGCTAACCCCCCTAGCGCCACCCTTCGAGAGAAGTCGAGTAACCCAGCCACTGTGGCAGATGGTACTTGGGCAGCTCTGACCCAGGAAGGGTTTCTCCCTTTTCTTGGAGACCTTCGGCAGTGTCTGGTGAGATTTTTATTCTTCCCACCTAGAGAAAGAAGAGATGTTGGCCTCTGGCAGGGAGAGGCCAGAGGTGCTGTTAAGTGCCTTACGATGCATGGAACAGGCAGGCAGCGAAGGGTACCCGGGGTGCCACGCTGTGAGCCTCATGTGTGTCATCTCGTCCATTCCTCATTGTGACCTGGTTTCCTCTTCTTGGAAGCAGAACTGAGGTGGAAGGGAGAGCAAACCAAACTGCCTACAGCCCGGCCCGAAAGCACAGCAGGCTGTAGAAGTCTGTGCTCTTTGCAGGACATGACTCCTTCCCGAGGCCCCGGGCGGTCAGGCCCTGTCCGCAGACACGCGGCTGATGATGGCCGCACCGGCGAGAAGGAGGCTCCTTCCTGCTCTCCGTGTCCTCCCGGACAGGCCATTTCCCCTGCAGCCCAGACGGGCTGCTTCTACCGCTTCCTTCTCTTCTCTCATCTTCCTCTTCTGTCCTCACTCTCCAGGCCCTGCCTCCACAGATTAGCCCACACTGGTTTTCAGAGGACTTCCTGTTGGTTACAGATCAAACTTGTAAAGTAACAGTGGGGCCAGGGGAACACGAGAATAAATCCTTTTTCTCTGGACCCTGGATGAGGGATGAGCTGGATGAGTGGGGTTTGGTCCAGAACATTCCGGGAGCCTTCATCTCCACAGGCCATGCCTTCTTTTTCCCCTGTGTTCGGGGACAAGTGGTATTTAGGTCGGCCCTCCGTCTGGCTCCCTGTCTAACCCCAGCTCCGAGAGGCTGGAGCGCTCAGTGGTTAAGAGCCCCCTCCTGGAGCCAGGGGGCTGGAGCCCCGCCACTCATTACCCGTCTCATCCTGGTCGAGTCACTTGAACTCTTCATGCCTGACGCCAACAGCGTCTACCTCACAGAGCTGCTGTCAGGATCAAATCTGGAAATTCCTGAGCGCGGCGCACTCGGTGCCCGACACCTGAGGCATGCTTTCCTGCAGTCAAGCAGTGTTTACTAATAAATGAGGCTGCAGCTGGCACAAAGAATGGCTCTAGCGCCCGGCCCGCTGGAGAGGACTGCTGGCTGCTAGGGCCCGTGAAGCTGCTCTACACCCCACTCGTATCTTCAGCCTTTGATCTCCGCTACTCTTTCCACCTCTACAACAAGAGGGGCTTCTGTAATGCACAGACAGGCAGGACGGTCATGGCATTTAACCCCACTGAGTCTATTTCCTCATTTATGAAATAGAAGCAATAATAGTGCACGCACAGTAGGAATGCTGAAGGATAAGGTGGGCATTGCTGTTAGCTGGGCACACAGCAACTCGCCAATAAAGGTGAGCCGTGAGTAGCCTGGGGACAATTGGGTTGCTCGCTGCTGAGAAATTAAGGGTTGAGAAACAAAGCCCAATTACATGGTCCATTTTCATTGCTTCTCCCCTCTTACCAGCATTTAGCTCTTCCCAGTGGTCAGTCTGGCCCCGCCCCCTCCACAGAGCCTAGAAGACAAGGGGCAGTGAGTACATTTGGTCTCCCTCGAGCGTACAGAATGCTGCTTCTCCTTGGAAACCCACATTATGTTCCTACCTTGTGATGAAATATTCCAGCAGGGAGTTCTGGGACACACTTGCCTTTGCTGTATAGTAAAATTTTCACTTATGGTTTATGCTGTTAAATGTTCCTTTACTGGAATGCAAGGTGGTGGGACCCAGGAGAATTGTAACAGCTAAATTCTGGCCCTTTTTAACAAAGTTCATCTGCTGTCTTAGCTGTGCCGACATTTGCATGGAATTTAACACTTCTAAAACTGCCAAGAAATGGAAACATAACTCTTTTTTTTTTATCTGAAGGTTAGTATTGTGGCCTAAAATTAATGAAGAGAGAATTGTGGACAAAGCGTGAGATACTGTTAAGTAGTTACCCGACTATTTATTGTTGGTTCTTTTTCCAGCTCTGTTTGCAGCCTACCTAGGCGCTGCTCTGGCCAACATGCTGTCTGTGGTGAGTCAACCTGGGGTACGAGCCCCTTTTTGGTTTCCCAAGCCCTGCTCAAAACTCCTCCTCCGGGAACCCTTCCCAGCTCGCCTCCTTTGGTGCAAACCACACTGTGCACCTCAGCACTGCTGGGTGGAAGGAGCTCAGCTTCCAGAGATTAACTGGCACGTGGGGGGCAACTGGATCCACTATCAATGGCCAGTGGAATTCTCTCTAGAAGGACGATTTGAAGGGTGTTATCTTATAAACCCAACTCTTTCCTACTGTGTCGTTCCCTAGATGGATGTCTAAATTTTTATTCCCTAACTTGTCTGTATCTATAGTTCATCTTCCCACCTAGCTGGTGGGTCAGTGTATATCTTTGTTCCACAGCGTATTTCATGGAGCAAGGGGAATAGGGGCCATGGAGCCCTAGCCGGCTGGAGAAAAGCCTGACCTGATGGCTTGTAGCAATCAGAGCAGCCCCACAAATTCTTCTTTCTGGGCTCTAGTGTATGGTAGAGTATAGAGGAGCCATCTGGCCAACTGCAGGCCCAGCATAGAGTACTCAGGACACAGCGTGCAGCCGATGCCTCCTCCACTTGGAAACGGGTACAAGCAAACTACACAGCCAGCCAGGGAAAGGCCTATTGATCCTGTGGGAAGGGACGGCACAGACTTTCCACTCACCCCTGTCTAGCCCTTCCTTCTACTCTAGTGAATGGCTTGTCTGGACTTAGGAAAGTATTCCCAAGCAGAATCATTATCCTTCCCTGATACTATCCTGTCTCCATTCTCCTCTCTGGGCCCCATAACTTTTTGTGCACACCTTGCCTACAACACTTGATGCACAGTATCGTCACCGGTCCGGTCCTCATAAGTCCACTTCCAACTTCATATGCTCTTCCAGAACAAGAGTCTATTATACTCTCATCTTGGTCTCTAGGACAAGTCCCAGTTCCTAGAACATAGTAAGAGCTCAAAAACATACAGAATGAGTGAAACCCTAACATAACAAACCTCCACAACAGGGTAGTCAGAGCTGAGTCTGAACAGCCAACCATCAGAAACACTGAGAGGGGCAGGAGGATAAAGCATGCCCTTGGGCGCTCCCGGTCATTCCCAGCCTCATCAACTCTTGTAACCCCGATCCATTCACCCAGTCAGTCCCTCAATAAGTACATGTCACATGCCTTCTTTGAACAAAGAACTAGAATAGATAGAAACGGGAAACTCTGGCTCCCAGTCATAGGTATCTAGCATAGGTGTCTTTAGAGAAGTTACAGCATTATGCCACTCAACTCGAACAGTCAGAAAGTGGAGGCTATTGACTTACCTGGAAGGACTCTCCAATCTCACCAGGGAGCAGAATATAAAAGCATTGAACTACATCTATGAGGCCATCCAACCCTCCTCGGAAGCACAGCTAGGAGCCGTACTCTTGCTTTCTAACCGGCACATGTATGTGCAGCCTCAAGCCTTCTAAAATGCTGCCATCTGCTTGATAATCATGACCACATCCTAAGAACCACTGACTGAGACTCTGGTATGCACCAAGCACCAACTCTGAGTATTATTGTCCATGATTTGCTAGTAAGAAAATAGTTCTCCAAAAGAGTAAACGATTTTCTTGAGGTGATCAGTGCTGAGATTTTGACAAACATCTATGGAACTCCCATGTCTCTCTCCACTGTGAGGCTTCAAGGAATTCCTCCTGAGACACCTTGTGCAGTCTCAGTAGGGCACTGGGAAGAGTCTTTGAGTAGATCTCATGCACATGGGGTTCCTTAAAGTACTCCTTGGTCCTCCCCCAAGTGCCATCCAACAGAACCACCTCTGGCCATTCACATGACTAGCATCATTACTCCCATGGCACTACCTAAGGTTTTATACCTTATAACAAAATAATGTTTTGGAGAAAGGGAGTATTTAATCTGCCTTATAGTTGAAGTTGTGAGCTCTTTCTAGTGCAAGCCATCCATAACAGCTCTCTCAAATGAAGAAGAGGGGTATTAAAATATCTCAGGGTATCTCAGGGATTAAGGAACAAGTCAACATCATAAGAAAGAGATGAGGGATATGAGAGCCCTTGAGAAGAATAGCAGCTACTCTTTGCTTCCAGCTCCCTGCAACAAAGACACTGCTCCTTTGCCTTTGTCCTCCCATCTGCCCATTTCCCTATGTCTCTCTATAAAGTGTTTCTCTGCTGCACAAGGCTTCATGGCCACCCTTACTGCCTGGTTCTTCAGACCTCACAGTTGAAGAGCTCTACGGACAATCTTTGTGCCTCAGAAGAGGTTTTGCATGGGCTCAGGCCACCCGCCTATGGGAAGCTCTTTGAGTCAGATGCCTACCTCTAGTCCAGTGAATGTGACCGTGAAAAGTCTTGAGCTATGGAATGGCTTCCAAAAACATTCTTTCATCAGGAGCTTGAGAAAAGTCCTAGAATGGCCATAGTTCTGGAAGTAGAAGTACAGCCACCCCAAATCCCTCCAGACATACACAAGGCATAGCAACCCCTATTGGGTTTCCGATAGCTGCATTCTGAACAATGCGTGCTCACCTGTTACAGGGTAGACTAATCTCACTGGCATGATTTCACACTGATTTCAATTAAGCATTATCTGTATCAGGTGACTGGCAAAGGTTCACTAAGCCAGCACAAGCATCTGATATAATGAGAGCTTCACTTGTGTCCCTTTCTTCCTCCAGTTTGGATTACCGCCCTGCACCTGGCCTTTCTGCCTCTCAGCGCTCACTTTCCTGCTCCTGACGACCAACAACTCTGCCATCTACAAGCTACCGCTTAGCAAAGTCACCTACCCGGAGGCCAACCGCATCTACTACCTGTCCCAGGAGAGAAACAGAAGAGCATCAACCATCACGAAGTACCAGGCTTATGACGTCTCCTAAACTGTCTTTCCCAAAACATGTCACTGTAAATGCTGCCTTCAGCAGGGTGTCCAGGTCCCCAGGCTAAAGGCCACCTAACCTCCCCTTCTGACCATCCCATGACCCTGCCCCCAAGCACAAGGAAATGTGTATGGTTCCCACTCAGGAAACTCTCTAGCATGACAGCTGAGGTTTGATTCCCATGGCTAGCTCCATGAGAGCCTCCTTGAAGAAGAACTTTTCCTGTTCTGTATGGAAATGTCACCAAGAAGGGGACAGAAATGGGTGACATTTCTGCCACCTCGGTCAGTCATGTAATATAGCAAAGCACAGAGCGGGAAATGTTCATGAGCTTGGAGGGCAAGAGACTGGTCCCGCCCACCTCTATCACTAATGGGCCCCACAATCTCAGGCCAGTCCTACCCATCTCACCCTTGACTTCTTAGTGGCAGAAATTTCTTTTTGACAGGGAGGGTCTCCAAGGTCCCTTCTACCTCAGAAGTATTGGTTCTTCTCGGTCTCCTGTAACCTGATCAAATCAGCATAACCAGAAAGTAGTTATTAGAGCTGAGTAACAGAAGAAAGTGCTGCCTATAGAAAAGGCAGGAAAGACTTGCTGTGCTGTAGGGGCTTCTGGGGAATCATGCAGGATGATCCCCAGATTGGGGTTAGGAACCTAAATCTACTGCATTATAAGACATTATAATGTCAATGTGCCTTCCTTTACATAACTGAAATATTTTCAGAAATATCATAATGGGAAAACTGATCTTTCTTCAGCATTATAATCATATTGTAAACAACTGTATTTTCCTTTTTATACTAGTCATAATTATACACTCATTAAACTGTTTAAATCTGCAAGTTGGTATCAGGGCTTTCTTAAAATGGTTCCCACCTACATACTCACATATTGCCCACCTGGGGGGATTTCCACAGTCCATCTAAAGAGATTAGGGTGGGTTAAAAATTTTAGGAGGGGCAGCTGGAGGCTTAGCTCAGTGGTTCCAGCGCCTGCCTCGAAAGCGCAAGGTCCTGAGTTCATCACCGGTAACTACATACAATGCTGGGCATGGAGACTCACGCCCACCAATAATCAATACCACATACCACAGTGCCGGACGTGGTGGCTCACGCCTGTAATCCCAGCACTCGGGAGGCAGAGACAGGAGGATTGCTGAGTTCAAGGCCTGCCTGGGCTACACAGCGAGCTCAGAGCCAGCCTGAACTACAAAGCGAGACCCTGTCTCAAAAAAAAAAAAAAAATTAGGAGGGGAAAGCATGAATCACAGCATATACTTATAATCTGAGCATTCTGGCAGGCTGAAACAGGATCAAACATTTGAGCCCAGCCTGAGCAGTTTATCAACTTAATAAGACCTCATCTCAAAATAGCAAATATAAAGGCCTGAGGACGTAACTCAGGGTGAAGGGACTGAATTCAATCCCCGAGACTGGGGGAAAATATCCTCCTAGATACAAATCAGCAGAGGGTTTGATATGCTCATGAAAGGAGTTATACAGGAGTGACCAGAGATGTTGCTTTCTTCTGCTAACAACTCACGTCACTTTCCAGTGACATGGAAAGGCTAAGGACCACTTAGCCTTTAATTTCACCCTGAACAACAATAACAAATCCAGCCCCTCTTTTCTGGCCAGTAACTCTTCTTTCTTGGTCACTGTAGGGATAGCTCCTAAACCACCAGCCTCCTCAGTAGAAAGCCCCACCCTTCCCAACCCTTTCGCCAGAGAAGCCTAAAACTCTTTTACCACAGTGAGAGCCTCTACATCCCCACTTCCCAGCTGATATGAAAGGGTGAAGACAGAAGAAGGAAGTGGGAGGAGGAAGGAAGGGCTGGAACAGACCCTCCATGACACAGCCTTAGGAAAGGATTAGTCTCACAAATCCATTTCTTACAAAAGCTAATTGCTATACTCACTTTTTGCTGTTCTGCCCTGAAGTCTTAGCCACCTTCCCCAGCCCAGGCCCGAGGCTGCACACTCATCTACCAGATCTTGTCCAGCTCACTAAGACTCCTCTAGAATGGGGCACAGCACCCTGCAAACGAGTCCTCCATGAAGAGGACTAGCTCACACTCCGAGCTACTTCTCCGTTTGTGATCACACCCGGAGGCCAGGAAGGCTTCAGGCTGTATTTTAATAGCTACGGACTAACTTTTCTCTGAGGATTGAGAGTCCAGGAATCACACCAGAGGCTGTTTGTGGTCACAGTGCATTTGGCTACCCCAGTCTCCAAGTGATGACGTGAACTACTAAAGTATGGGTTATTTTTCCACCAGAGTCTTATAATCTGGTCTCATTAAGAGCCAGAAACCCTCCACGTGCATGCTATTCTGATTATTGGCCTCTAATAAAGCCCTTCAGCTGTTTCTAAGTATTTCAATATCCTATAAAACAAGTTGAGTTGGCCCAGGATTCCAAGTAAGGTGGAAAAAGATGGGGTAAAAGAATTTAACGTGTGAAAACACTTGCTGTCTAATGGATGTCAAGTAGCCAACCTGGTCCAGCATCCACAGGGCAGAGCTGGAACTGGCTCCACCAGCTCCTGAGGCGAGAGCCAGGGAACACGGGAGCACAGCCCCAGACCCTCAGTGACATCATGTGACAGCTCAAGGTCAGTCATGGTGGAAGTATTTACACCCTGGAAATCAGCGAGCTCCACATATCTGGGCATACACACAACACACATTTTGCAAACACACAAAACAAAACATAAAATATATTGCAATGTGGGAGGGAAAACAGAGTGAAGTAGAAAGATAAAAGAACATACACACCCTCATGCATTCAAGAGAGAGCCCTTGCATGTAACAATGAAGATGATCTGCCAAAGAATAAGGCACATGATCACTCAAATCTGCATCACAAAGTGAGCGGGCAGACATTCATACAGTTCATTTTGCTGTCTTTCTCCTTCACAGAACTGGTCCACTAGTGGCACACTGTGGTCCCTGGAGGTAGCTGACTGAGGAATTAGCTGAAATATACGCTTGTCCCTATCTTCTCACCCTGGAAAGAGTCCATTCCCTCATCCTGTTTGGAATTTGGACCCTGTTTTACACACCCATACTTGTAAGAGACCCAAGAATCTCAGGCAAGCCAGCTGACTGAAGCTCCCCTCCAGAACCGACTAAATGCTGCCTTCTGTCCATACACAGATAGTGTTCAAGGAAAGAATGCTTTACTGTGGTCCACACCATCAGCCCTAAGCTTTTCTTCATGGTATGGACAATAATTTCAAACTCCTGTACACAGGTTTTTTAAACCACCCCTTCCTTACAGATTGTGCTAGTTAGTTTTCCATTGCTATAATGAAATACCTGAGAGAAAATCAATTTAAGGGAGAAAAGATTTATTTTGGCTCAAGGTTTCAGAAATTTCCATTATTGGTCACATGGCACCCATGTCTCCAGGACTATGGAGAACCAGATCATCCCTCGGGCAGAGGGGAGAGAAGAAGCCCTCAGTGACCCACTTCCTCTAGTTAGGCCCTCACCTCATAACTTTTCCACTAATCAGCCTAGATTCACCAATGGATTCTGAATCCATTGATAAGGCCAGAGTTCTTGCGATCCAATCAGCTCCCTACCTGTGAACAACCCAGCACTGAGAAACCAAGCACAAACTTTTAGGGAATACTTAGGACTCAAATTATAACAGGGAAATTCTACAGTTTGTATCCCTAAGTCATGTAATGGTCTCCAGTAAGGTAAGAAGATGGTATATCTGTGGTTCTCAGGCTCCAGCATGTGTTGGGATCATCTTATGAACTTAAAACACAAGACCAGGTGGCACTCCCACAGTCTGATGCAGATCTCACTGAAGTCCTGAATATCTGCATTTCCAAATACTCAGTGTCAGGTGATGCTGACGCTGTGGGCTTAGGGGCCACACTTTGAGAATCACTAGTGCAGACTTAGAAACAAGACACTTCCTCCAATCATCCTTTCCTCCTTTGCATAGGTTTGTAATGCATAGGTTACAAACTCATGTGCGCAGAGAAAACATCAGGACTTATTAAAATACAGATCCCTAGACCTCAGCTTCAAAGATGTGGATTCAGGAGATCCAGGTGGAGCCCGGAATCTGAGCCCCCAAAAAAAATCTCTGCTGGATCAAGGTCCAGATTCCAGGACTGTTGTGCAGGCTCTTCGCTCTGGATAGGAGAGAATCATCTGATTCTGACGCCGCCTTTCCCACAGAACAGTGAAGTCAGCAGTGTGCCTGGGTGCGGCTGTGTGCAGCCAGGGTTGAAAACAATGAAGGTGTCTATTTCCTGTGCCCAAAACTGTCTCCAATCAGAGTCACTCAGAGCCTGTTAAGCTATCTAACTCCATCCTCGGTTTGTAGGAAGGGTTAGCATAAGGGGCGGAGGACCCACCTGGGAACCTACCGAGGCTCTTTGGTCACCTGGAAGCAGGAGCAGCATGCACAGCACAGAGAATGAACAACACTGAACTCGCCCCTTTCCTCAGTATTTCCAGGGTTGGGACCAGCCTGCACCACTGAGACTAAAGAAAACCAAAACCACTAACCAGAAATGTACGGCCCCATAAGCCATGCAGAGAAGTTGGGGTTTGCAGTGGCCCCAGGAGCCCACTGATCAAGCGCCTGGGCCCCGCTAAGGAAACGTACGTGGTGACGTGGTCAGCAGCCCCTCCAACCTCACTGCCCGCAGATGGACAGTTCAGGCCTGGTGCAGAAGTGGCTGCAGGGGTACGTAACAGGTCTGCTGTGTGAGCAGGTACGGGAGGAGGGGCTGCCCCGGGCTGGGCCCAGGGTGGAAAAGCTGAGGAGGTGGTGACAGCAGCAGCTGCCGCAAGAGGACTGGCAGTGCCAGGTGGTACAAACAGAAAAGGGCTCCGTGGTGACCTGTGCTCAGGAAGCCCGGAGCAGGAAGACACCTGACACAGAGGGAAGGAAAGTGAGAAAAGCACAACACAGATGTGTTGGGCCAGCTGGCCCTAGGACAGGAAGAAATTCAAAATCTAAAAAGTAGACAGGTTTTGGGCCGGAGGGTTAGCTCAGTGGTTCCGGCACCTGCCTCGCAAGTGCAAGGACCTGAGTTCGATCCCCGGTAACCACATATAATGCTGGGTGTGGAGACACGCCCACCAACAATCAGCACCGCATACCACAATGCCGGACGTGGTGGCTCACGCGTGTAATCCCAGCACTAGGGAGGCAGAGACAGGAGGATTGCTGAGTTCGCGGCAGCTTGCCTGGGCACCATAGTGAGCTCAGGGCCAGCCTGAACTACAAAGCGAGACCCTGTCTCCAAAAAGAAAAAAAAAAAAAAATAGACAGGTTTTGGTAGACAAGGGAGTCTCCAACCCTCTGTGAATGGCCTGTTGACAGCACCTGCTTTTGTGGGGCCAGTCCGGTCACAAGAGAGGCTGCCGTGTACAGCATGGCCTGAGCTGATGGGAAGCATCCTGGGGCGGGGAAGGAGGGACCCACAGCAGAGCATCCTGGGGTCCAGGCCGCAGCCTGGCCCCATCGGTCTCTGGGGAAACACAGGTGCTAGTGGTTCTCAAAGCCCCAGGGCATGCCAGTTTGCACGCATTTGCCTGCAGTCCCCCCGCACACACCAGCACACAGTGGAAGGGTGCTCTATGCAGCTAGCACTGGGCCGCGGGGAGGCTGAGGGAGAAGATTCCTAGAGAGGTCTCATGTGGGAGGGACCCCAGAGAGATTGATTTTGTCAGGTGAATGTTCCCCCTGTCCTGGGTCAGAAGTGACCTGTTACCATGAAAGTTTTAAGCCCTAGATCTGGACATTTAAACTATGATCATGACCCTTCTAAATTGCGGTGGAATCTTCTTCTCATCCATGAGATGTGTCTGCTTGCAAACTCTCTAACAGACATGGGTGCTCGGCTAGTTTTTAGCAGCTCTGAGGTACAGCAAGATGGCTCCAGACATGACCCAGGTAGGGATCTGAAGGGAAAGCAGGGCCCGGGCTGGGCTGATACACCGGCCACCAGCCTTGGCTTCCAGCTCCCCGCAAGGGCCAATCTCCCCCTTGCCTGTCCCATCTGGCTGCTTGGCCTTGGCCCCAAGTACTGGGCAGGAATGGACCCTGAGTCCCTCATGGGCAAGGCTGGGATTTTATAAGACCCCAGATCCCATGCTCCCCCAAGGTGTAGTGAGGACAGGACATCTCCAGGGGCTCCAGTTCTGCTGGTCCTCTTTTGTGAGATGCACTCATTCACTTCAGTGCTATCGGATTGTTTCCTTGAAGACTGGCCGAACAGAACATCTGGGCTTTGTGTGTTCTGTACAGGTGCAACTTACACTTTTAACCAGCTTAGAGCAGAAAGGAGACAGGAACGATGAAATTTTCTGGGATCCTTTGAGTAATTGAATGTAGGAGCCATACTCTTTTTTTTTTTTTTTTTTTTTTTTTTTTTTTTTTTTTTTTTTTTTTTTTTTTTTTTTTTTTTTTTTTGATACAGGGCCTCGCTTTGTAGTTCAGGCTAGCCCTGAGCTCACTACGGAGCCCAGGCAAGCCTCAAACTCGGCAATCTTCCTATCTCTACCTCCCGGGTGCTGGGATGACAGGCATGAGCCACCATGCCCGGCTAGGAGCCATACTTTTATTCTGTTGCTGAAGTATCAATTTTTTTAAAAACACAAAATATTAAACATTGTATTGTGCTGTGTCATACTGGTTTTTTGGTCATGTCATCTAAGAGCCACTTGACTCAGAATCCACAGGTGTGCTTAAAAATGAAAATCCCCAGAGCCCCTTCAGATGAAGTCCTCAAAAATTCTGGGGCTGGAGCCCAGACACTCCGCCCTCCTGCGTATGTTAGTTTTCACACCTGCTTGTTCGTCCATGAAGATGGGACTAGTTGTCCATAGAGAGATGGGGAACAGAAACTGACAGGTATGTAGGGCCAAGAAGGTTCTTTCTGTGCCTTCCCTCATCTCCCATATGAACTTCTCCACTTCTGTGACCTTTTGCTTTTTGACATAGTCTGTGTAGTCTGAGTATCACTGGGCTCTGCTCAGTGAGAGCGCCTTGGCTTGTGATGCCTCCTGATGATCACTAGAGGGCGCCAGAGCATCTCTAAAAGTATGTAAAAGTCCCCCTTGCTCCCTGTTCTTTTATTGCAGATTCCACTCTGCTCATCTAAAGGTCCTAGTCTGTGTCCATTTCACTGATTCTTGAAAGGACACTGAGGTTCATGACAGTGCAGATGAGAGTGCAGACACTGAGGTTCATGAGAGTGAGACAGGTGCTTATTAACTGAAAGGCCTGTGAATTTATCTGATGCCTCTAAACTCAAATTTTCATCTAACAAAGAGTCAATACAGACTTGTTACTGTCGTTCAAGTGTCTGGACTATTCCTCTGCCACAAGTCCGTGATTTGTATTGCTAGAAATCCAGACACTGAATTGCAAAAAATACTTTTTAAATTTTCTTAATAAATTGTTGACGAACCTAAGTTTAGTCGTTGGCTGCCTGTCACCCAGATATTTCCCATCTCTGTGATTTTTGGCCTTGGCCTTGCAACCCTGTATGCATCCCAGTTCCTAAGACTAATGGTGAGCAGTGAACACACACCAGAAGAGTCTCCCCTAAAAAGGGCCAGCTTGGTCCCACACCATACAGTCAACCCGCTCTGCTTTCTTCCTTCAAATGTTCCCTAACTCATTAGAAGCATTATAATAATTCACTCGGTGAAGACAGGTGCTCTGTCAGTGCAGGTGCTGCCGGTGGATGTCGTGGTGGAGCTGGTGACGGTGGTCTTCGTAATAACATTGGTGGTAGCGGAGTCCGTGATGCTCCAGTGATGATGAAATGAATGGTGGCATCCATGGGGTGAAGCTGGTGATGGCTTTGGTCACAGTGAAGCTGGCAGCGGTGAGGCTCTTGAAAGCAATGGTGATGGTGGCGTTGGTAGAAGCAGAGTTGAAAATATGGAGGTGGTGTAGACTCCTACTTGACACCCTCAGTGGTTCTACCTGCTTGAAGGATAAATTCCAAATTCCTGAGCTTGACAGGCAAACTGCCTGCTTCTCACCAGCTACACACATGTACACACACATGTACACACACACACACACGGAGTACCCATTCACATCTACTAAGCTCTCCACGCTAGAACACTGAATCTCAGGCTCAAAGCACCCTAATTTATAACCCTTCTCCATGCTCTCTTGCCGTCCCTTCCTTCTGCTCTCTACCAGGTACTTCTATCCCTCTTCAACACCCTCTTCAATGTCGCTAGCCTCTTTTCTAAGGACTTGTACGGTCCTCAAAGCAAAGCTAAATGTCCTTCCCAAAATTTCCATGGTACTTCTTTACCTCTCATTTCTTTGACCCGCTGTAAGGAGTGGTGGGTCTCCCTGCCCACCGGAAGTGGCCTTTAAGCCAGCCTACCCAAGGGCCTTTACACGGCCCAGCAACTCTGGCTGGTGCCCTCAGCTGAGTCCAGGTCACACACCACGGTGCTGCATTCCTACCTCAGATTCCAGTGGCTTAGTGTGCCATGGGCCCAGACCCCCTAAAATAAGGTTTTGGGTTTTGTATTCCTTTGTTTTGTTTGCATCCTTTAAAGTATGGTGTCTGTCCATAAAAGTAAACCAATCATATCACTCAGTTGATGAATTTCCCATAAATAAACACACCCGTGTAACCAACACCCAGGGCAAGAAACAGAATATTATGAACATCCAGAAACCCCTCAACAATTGTGCTTAAGTGCATTTCTAATCCGTTGAACTCGTGATGTTAAAAACCAAGCTATCAGATTTCAAATACATGAGAAGTTAGTAACTGTTCAAGGACATTGTAGAAGTTCCTGAAGTCAAGATGTCTCCAGGGAAGTCACTCCAGACATCTGAGGGCACAGTGTTCCTTCCCAAAGCAGCAGGCAGCCCCCTGGGCCCTCCTGTGAGCTCTTGGCGTGGAGCCAGGTTCCTGGGAGGGGCCACGCACACCTCACAGGGTCCCGGGATGTAGGCCTGGCCAAAGCACCTCCCAGGGAAGAAGCCAGAGCGAGTGCCTGGAGAACAGCTGCCTTGGCTGCCAGACTTGCTGGTGCCCCTGCTGGGAAGTTCACATGGACCACCTTCCCCGTACCATAGTCAGGGTCATCCCAATTTTAACCTGAGGACAAATAACAGGACTTCTCCCAAATAACATACTGTGATGCTCAGAAGCTCCTGAACCAGCTTCAGCGTTTGACATATTCCTAGAAGGAACCACATACACGAAGGCCCTGGGGTGGGAATGAGGGCAGTTTGTTCCGGAGCAGTTCCACTTCCGGGGCCCCGCCAGGCCCGGGAAACACCCCACTGAGGACTTGCGAGAGCCAAGAATGGGGCTGAGGGTCACACCCTGAAGGAAGAGGGGTCCTGAGATAGCAGAGGAGGTCTAACCCGAGGTCTTCCACTTGCCCCAACCAGCCCTTACCCCCCCCACACACACACACACACAAACACATGCACACATCAGGTCCACTTTTTCTTCTGTGTCTCAAGATGCCTTCGTGTTTGGTGTGGGTGTGTTCGGTGCCCACCTGCCCTGGTAGTTTCCATGGCAGGAAATGGACTGAATGTACTGGCTTTATTGACATACCACCTCACCCCCAGCATCACACAGGTGTTTGGGATGGCACCCTCAGGGTCAGCCTCGTCACCTGCACGCTGACAGGGAAAGATTAAACCTGGCAGGTCACAGGAGTCTGCAGGATGACAAGTTTAGGTCACTGTGCTATAGACCCCCACAGATTGCGGTCATCCCCACTTTTCCTCAAGGATCCTACAGCCCAAGAAGGAGTAGGAGGCAGGCTGCCCGCCACTCTCAGGCTGGCTTCAAAAGCCCATCCGGGGCCTAAGCGAGCTTCCCTGGCACCTCACTGCTCTCTAAAATGAGCAGCTGCTGAGTCAGGTTAGGGGCCAGCGCCATCCCTCCACCCCTCACAACCCCACACAGGTCACTTGCCAGCCCTCTGCTTCCTATGATTCTAAAGGGAAAAGGATCCCCCAGGAAGATGAAGGCGAATCCCCCCTGGCCTATCAAACGACAAGTTCTGAAGCACATATCATGGCCAGCAGAGCCCAGCGCAAAGAGCCGGTGTCGGGGAGGGGGCTGAACCAAGCCCCTCACTCCCCACCCTCCTCTGCCTCCTAGCTGGGCCCCCCTGTCAGGAGGACCCAGCCCGTGTTCATCTTCCCGATTACTCCTTCTTAAATGGTCCTCATCTCC
This sequence comes from Thryonomys swinderianus, assembly GCA_004025085.1. Classification (NCBI taxonomy): domain Eukaryota; kingdom Metazoa; phylum Chordata; class Mammalia; order Rodentia; family Thryonomyidae; genus Thryonomys; species Thryonomys swinderianus. The sequence continues at coordinate 18,996 of PVIC010028191.1, forward strand.
AGCATCTCCAACCATACCTCAGATATTTCCATCTGTCTGTCAGGCAGCTCCAACACAGTATGACAAAACAGACTCCCAGTTGGCTTTGCTCTCCTTCATATTGTCAAAACATTTCAGGGAAGTATAACAGATTTAAAATGCAAGTGTTACAGGTATATAGCTTGATGAATATTCATGGAGTAGCATTCCCAGGGGTCCAGCACCCAGCTGGAAGAACAAATAGTATTAGCACCCACAGAAGTTCCCCTGGGCCTGATTCTAGAGAATTTACCTACTTTAACTACACCCACTTGGTGTAAGTGGAATCATCTAGTCCATACTCCTCTATGGCTGGCTCCTTCCACTCAGCAGCGTGAGATTCATTCACTCAGTTGCATGGAGCAGCGAACCATCACTACGTACAGAGACCATTAGTCGTCTATTCCACTGCTGACGCGCAAGCGGGTCGCTTCCACTGGGGGCTCCTGCGAGGCGCCCTGCGTTGAACACCATTTCACACATCTCTCGCACACGCTCTGCTGTAGCAGCCGAGGAAGGAAGTGCTGGGCCACACACGGCGGCTCCGGTGTCCTCCGTGGCAGCCACGGTGCCCGCAGGCAGTTCATGTTTCGTTGAGTTCCGGGGCGATGCCACTGGTTGTTAATCTTTCCTTTACCCGCATCTACCACTCGTTCTTCCTCCTCCACGTTGCCCTCACACTGGCAGCCCTGTCCCCTCCATACCAGCCACCCTGGGGGCTGTGTGCTCACTGCAGGCCTCCCTGGTGTCAGCCCTCAGACCACCATGCAGCCCTCTGCTGGATCATCGCCCTAAATGCTATATTCATCATTAGACTTTTCTGTCCGAGGAGCCATGGTCACGCCATCTCCCATGACCCTGGGGTTCCATTTATGTGCCTGGTTGTTGATGTTCTCTGTGAACCTGATCAGGGATCGAGCAGACCCCCCTTTCAGACTCACCCCCCACCCCGAGTCCTTTCCCATCGCCTTCACCCTCTCCTGGGAAGCCAGACAGCAGCCTGCCTGCCGGCTCCCTGGCGGCTCTGTGAGAAGCGCAGCCAGCCCCTCCCGCGTCAGGTGAGGTTAGGCCCAGCGGAGATTTGGAGAGCCACATCCGGCATCCTTGTGTTCAGAGAAGCCCGGAGTTGTAAAGAATTTTTTTAAAAAACAGAAAACCTACTGATTCGGCCGACGTGTATGTGCCTTTTAAAGTGACAAGTACCACTTCTTTCTTATTTGCTCACAAAGTCCATTTGATCTGAAAGCGGCAGAACTTTAAACATTAATTGGATGGGGAAAGAGCCAGTAACAAAGAAGAATTTCAAGCTCTGCTTTCACACTGCTTCTCCAGGAAAGAAACCTCATCAGCTACAGTCACAAAGCATCTACCACATTTGCAGAGGCCTTTGACCCACAGAAAGTTTTTGAAAACACCCATTATTACACAGAATCACAGAAACAGATGGAAAATAGCTTATTTCTCTCAACTGTTCAGGAGGCAGATAAATCAGTCTGCTCTGTTCAGCACCTGATGACAGTCTATTGTAGTTATTACGGGAACAAGTCTTTCACACGTTCACATTCATATCACCCACACTGGGAGCCTACAGCGGTGCGTCTCCCTGCCCACCAGAGGGGACCTTTAAGCCGGCCTCCCCAAGGGCCTTTGCTTGCTGTTCTAAGTGGTCACCGACATTCACTGTTTTCATTGTTTATAATGTAGCATTTGCCTTATGTAGACTTCTTGAAGTCTGGGCTCCCCAGTGGGTGGTGGGGCTCAGGGCCTGGCTATGCGCTGTCCCTATTTGTCCCGGATGGCCAAGGTGCTGCTTCCTGGATCACACAGCCCATTGATAATGCTGGAGCCCCATGCTAAGGGTTATATTTGAGGGGACTCCACTCCTGCCCCCTTAGCACCCCCAAAACATATACCCTGTGTCGGTACCATCCCAGCCCGAGTCACCAAATCATTCACCATGTACAGTATCTGTCCCAAGACTCAGAAAACAGCACTTGGGAATCTCGGTGACCCAGATATGAACCTGGCGCGGGGGGGGGGGGGGGGGGGGGGGGGGGGGGGGGGGGGAAGGGGCCTGAGCGCAGCCTTGCCTCCGCCCTCCCCTCGGGGCCCAGCAGGCTAGTGGGGAGCTCAGCAAAGCAAAGATTCACAAAAGGACTTACTGAAAATAATGATAAACACTGAGAGAAAAGAGAAATGCTCTGGTGTCACAGCCAACGGCTACAGCTCCGGCCAGAAGATTCACCCTTGTCCGCAGTGAGTCACTGTGGGAGCCGCACTCACTCGCTCACCCCTCTGCCCTGGGGCAGGAGGGGAGGTCCCGCAGGAGAAGCCAGCTGTCCTTTGGAAATGTGTATTCACCGTTGCCTGTTGTTGTACTGAAGGCTGAGGGGCAGGGAGAGGCCTCTGGGCAAAGGAGCTGCCTGTGGGGCCAGCTGGGGAGGAATCATGCAGGGTTTCTGGGTTTAACAGTCAAGGGATCGGAAATGCAGAGCCAAAGGGCAGGGGACACAAAGAAAATGCTTGGGAAGGGCCCCAAGACAGCGTGCAGCGGCCCTGGCTGGACCATCCGAGCAGCTGCCAGGCTCCATGGGGCTCCTGCCCCTGTGCGTGCAAGCACCAGCCTCCTGCGCAGGTGATGATTTTTCATGGTGACTAACGGCCTTGAGGCATCTACTGCGCCCCTGTGGAAGAACCAGTACCAGGCTAAGGGTGGAGCCCGAGGAAGCGACTCGGTGGGCCGGGGGAGGGTGGCTTGGCTGAGAGCTCTCCTTTCACAGGCGCCACCCGGTGTGTGCCAGGCACTCCCACTGGAGCACAACTGCGATTCACCAGGGCTCACCATGGCGCCTCCAACCACCAGGCTGGAAAACTGTCACCACTCCGGGAGGCTGAATTCATTCCTTCTGCCTCAGAGCAAAGGCACCGCCCTCAAAAGTCCCCTGAGACCTAGGGAGGCGCAGATTCTGACGCAGAAGGTCTGGATGGGGGTGAGGTGTGCGTTCCTAACAAGTTCCCGGGTGTGGGTGGTCGGTGTACCACACGCTTAGTGACAAGACCCGAGAATACAACCAGCGTGGGTGACATGAAACCTTCCCCTCTGCCTCACAGGGAGGACAGTCACACTTGCCATCTGTCCTCACTCGACAGTCGTGTGGAGCCTAAGAAATGACACAGCGACAGCAAATGAGCAGAAATAAGGAAGCTGGAGACCAAGATTCTTTTTAGGCTTAATAATACTAAGAACAACAACAACAACAATCAGTGCTTTTCCTTGAATTTCTATCACATGCTGTGCTCTTGTTAAACCTTTATATTTGGCAATGTTAAGTATTATCAGACGAGATTGGGCACGTTCAGGGTGGTACGGTCATAGACAAGGTTATTATCAATCTCCATTACTTTTATAATAAGATTAAGATCAGAAGGGTGAACTGACTTTCTCCATGGTGTTCTTATGAGTTAGAATTTGAATCTGATCCATCAAACTCCAAACTCCATCTGCTCCTACTGTGACACTCTCCTTGTTATGGAAAGTGAGGAATTCAACGGATGCCGCCCTGTGGCTCTGTCTTCCCTGCACGCTGGAATCCCCAAGATGGTTTTTAAACTCACACACTCCACTCAGCCACACTAGAATCTCTAGGAAAGGGAGCTTCCATCACCATTTTAGGAGAAGCTCCCCAGGGAATCCCAACGTGCAAACAGACCTGCACATCTCTGATTGGGCCCAACTCCTCTTTCAATGAGTGAGGTGGTTAGAAGCTGCCCAGTAAAGTGCCGACCTCTTCAGATGTGAATTACTCCATCTCCATGCCTATCCTGGGACTCCTGCCACTACACTAGCTAAGCACAGAATGGTGCAGTAGGACGAAGTGGACAGAAGCGAAGCAGGATGAGGAAACATGCCAAGGAAAATACAGAGAGGGACGCTGAGCACACAAGCCAGCCTGAGAAGCAACACACATTCAGTCGCTGGAGAGAAGATTCAGACAGACAGACAGACAGACAGGTTTACCGAACCAAGAACCTTCAAATTAAGAACAACATCTTACTCGTCTGTGAATGTTCCTCTGCTTGACAATATTAGACAGTGGGTAAATGAGTGTGAATAGATAGAATAACAAAGAAATGTGACAGTCAGCTTTCTACAACTGGGACAAAACACCTGAGATAAACAACTTAAAAGGAAGAAATGTTTATCTGGCTTCAGAGATTTTAGCCCATAGTTGCACAATTCTTTTGTTTTTGAGCCTGTGGTGAGGCATGGCCCACACACATGGCAGAAGAAAGCTGCATACCTCATGTGGCCAGAAAGCTAAGAGGGGAGCCCAGAAGAGCCCCCTGACACCCCCAAG